>BHFT01004847.1:0-27853 GCA_004320025.1 Laticauda laticaudata
GCAGTGAGTACATCGCGTTTTCGAACAGATGGCAAGGTTTTTTGTCCGTTTTACATCCTCTTTGCATCCGTTGGTGCAGTGTGACATGGGTTTTAGTCATGAAAGCCAATTGGGTGACTTTGGGACAGTCATTCTCTCTTCACTCAACCCACTTCATGGGTTTGTTGTTGAGAGAAAATGGAAGGAAGAAGGGGTGTTGGATATGTTTGCCCCCATGGGTTAATTCTAAAAATAATAAAGTTAGAATGGGTGGATATTTATTTATATATAATATTCTTCTGATCGCAATTGTGTAAGATGGAAACATGAATGGGTTTCCAAGGATGAACATAGCGAAATATTCAAATATCCTGAATCTGTAATCACTTTTAAACTAACTAGATTTAGAAACCAGGTTACTTTACAAAAATAAGATTTTTTTTGTGACATGACTCACAAAGATTATTTTTATTTCTCCCTCACAAGTGTGAAAGAATCTCTGGGGATAGGTGAAATTTCATCATATACAACATAAAACTTTCAAAGAGTATGCATATTTGTTGGCATAAAATGAATTCAAAAGACCATTTCTGGTGCTATTATTTATTTGGTAGGAGCATTATAAGGAAACTATTAATGAATATAATTACATTGGGGTGAAAATGAAAGGTCTGCAATCTGTTATGTAAGACATTTATCTTCCAAAGGAAGGGGAGAAATCTGATCCCCTCCTACTTCGCTGAAGAAGGAGAAAACAGAACAATGTAATTAAAGAGGACACTACTTTATTAAGCAAGAAAGGGTCTGCAAAAATTGGGACCAAATTAATTTAGATATACTTGGATTATTAGCAGTCACTGATTTCTGTCACACATTAAAAAAAATTGCCTTCCTCCAATCAGGAGTAACTTTGCTATAGACCTGGATTCTAGATCCCTGGGGAAAATCCCTCTTGCATTTGGCAGAGACTTTGTGAAAGACTGAATTCTCAGTGTCCAAGCAGAGGTGGTATTCAGCAGGTTCTGACCAGTTCTGGAGAACTGGTAACAGAAATTTTGAGTAGTTCAGAGAACCCACAAATACCACCTCTGATTGGCCCCGCCCCCATCTATTCTCTGCCTCCCGAGTCCCAGCTGATTGGCTGGGTCTTCTTTTGTTGCCCTGCACAGAAGAACAGAGCTGGAAAGCCGGTTAGTAGGATGGGGAGGGAATGGAGATTTTACAGTATCCTTCCCCTGCCAGGCCCATCAAGCCACACCAAGCCATGCCCACCACGCCCACCAAGCCAGACTCACAGAACCAGTAGTAAAAATTTTTTGAATCCCATCACTGTCAAGTTACAATAAGCAGAATTTTAATCCAGTTTTATTTATATATAACAAGTGCTGTATAGCCATCCTCCTTGCAAGCACACAAATATTTTTCAGGTGAAGATACTTCCTTTCAGAGGAAGCTCCTTTCCAAAAGGCCTTCCTGCCCAATCTTGATGTAAAGATTAAGACCTATAAGAAGGGAAAAGTTGCCCATAAGCAAAAAGGTAAGCAGGCAGACTGAAAGGGGATATGTATTTTATTTCAGTTTTTTTTTAAATATAACTTTATTCAGTTTTTACAGAGTATAAATATAAAAACTAACAAATATAAGTGGTCAGAATAACTAGAGGGAAAGAATAAAAATAAAGGTATGGAATAGTGTAGATCACAAAAACGATAGGAAAAAAGTATAAAAAGAAAGTGAGTTCCAATTTCTTTTACAAAAGATAAAAATAACACTTAAATTCAATCCTGGTTGAAGAGTATATTACAAAGTATTTAGTAGTAAAATGGTAGTAAGCCTGTTGAAGAAAAGGAGTCGATACAGACACACCCAGAGCCCATAGCTTGTTTTAATAATATACGCAAATGAAAATATTTACAAATAGGTACAGAATTATGTAAAAAATATATCAATATATCAAGAAACATATCAAGCCTTAACCTACTTTTTTCCCGCTGTCTCAACTCACTCTCTCTCAGCTTTACTTGTAATTTTTAACAGCATCTTCTCCTTAATCTCAATTACTGACAGAGAACCCTCTCACTATGAATTTTATACATCAGTGTCTATCTGTGCCATGGCAAAGTCTTTTTGGAAGAATCATGCCATTTTATTCAGTCAGAAACTGTAGTGGATTTCTTAGAAGGAATGACATAGCAGTAAAGAAATGCTGGGTGCTTACAGCTTTTGTTCCTTGTAAACATTATCTTCCTATTTACCTTTATAAAGGATGCCCCGTAATGTATTCATGTATACGGTGTAGGACAGTCCTTCTCAAACTTTTTCCTTCATAACTGAAAACCACTTATCAGAAAGTCTAATCAAACTTCAAGGACTGGACATAAGTCCCTTATTTTAGAACTGTCATAATTTCAAAGAGTCACTGAATTGAATGGGTTTAACTCGAGGACTACTATAGTATAAAACAATATTACTGAATGATCTTTATGTCATGTCAACAAATTACTACTGGTAATTCACCAATTTTTGTCTTATATAAATACTTTGGGAATTTTTTTCAATATATTTTAGTATATGAGGCTATCTTTAAGTCAGTTTAAATGCCTCTGTTGGTGGGATTCAAAAAATTTTACCACCAGTTCTGTGGGCATGGCATAGTGGTGGGTGTGGGTGTGGCTTGGTGGACATGGCAGGGGAAGGTTACTGCAAAATCCCCATTCCCTCCCCAGCCCACTAACCTGCTTTCCAGCTCCGTTCTCCTGTGCAGGGCAACAAAAGAAGACCCAGCCAATCAGCTGGAACTTGGGAGGCAGATAAGAGATGGGGGCGGGGCCAGTCAGAGGTGGTATTTGCTGGTTCTCCGAACTGCTCAAAATTTCCACTACCGGTTCTCCAGAACTGGTCAGAAACTTCTAAATACCACCTCAGCTCTGTTGTAATAGATATGGGTGCATATGTCCTTACCCAAAATAAAAACACTTTTATCCAATTTTGGATAAATTAACAGGTTTGGGAAGCCCTGGTCTAGAGGATAATAACCTAAATGAAACATAGCAATATTTTTCAACAGTAGACAGCTAACTTAAGTTATGCTCAAGTTGCTTTAAAAGAAGGGAATGCTTATTTCCAAATTATTGCTCATATGATCTATGTATAAAACATGCAAAGTTTTAATAAAACATTTTAATTGCACTTAGGGGAATGAAATGGCTTGTCATATTAAAACTGTACATGTTTTGAGCTGTTAAACTTTATGCATTATATATGCCATCTTTAAAATAGAAGGGATAGTCGTGGGAGGCTGCACACATGCAGAACCCTTTTTAATAGTAATCTTATTAAAAAGTACAACTATAAAAATAAAAACTAGTGCAAACAAAAACAAGAAAAAGAAAAATAGAAGGGGGAGGAAAAAAAATGGAAATAAAAAATAGAAAAGAAAGAACAATTAGACTATAGTAAAGAAAAGCAAAATATATAAATAAATGACATCCTCCTTCATCACAAGAATAAACAATTTTAATAACCTATCACCTTCTCTTAAAATACAACAAATGATTTAGTTTTCCCATATTCCCGTGGTGTCGAACTTATACCAAACGTGCCCGAAGTGGCACACAGAGGCATTACTGCTGGCACACGAGCACTCGTCCAGAAAAGGTCTATTGCGCATGCACACGTGCCGACCGCCTGACAGCTGATTGTCAAGTATCTGGTGCGCATGTGTGGGGGCATAGCAGCCTGCAGGAGATGCTCACACTTGCTCAGAAGTACGTGGCGCATGTGGGGAATGCGCATGTGCAGAAGTGCTCAGTGTGGGCCGCTTGCGCAAAAGAGTACAGCGCAAGTTGCATGCGCATACGCAGGAGGCATGGGGGGGCCACATGCATTGCATTCTGGGTGATGGCACACAAGCACAAGCAGGCAAGCATATATGTAATTATCAGCACGGGAGCCCAAAAAGATTAGCTACCACTGCCATATACCATCTTTTATTTATAAAGAAATTCATAAACCTTTGTCTGTTCAGTTCTGATTTCAGGAAAAATCCATTAAGGGTTCCCAAAGATATCTGTTTTAACTTTTATCAAATAAACCAAATTTATATTCCTTCCTTTTGTTTTCAACAATCTTGATCTTTCATCCCTTCAAATAATGTAACAGAACTTGATTTCTTTTCATTTTTTTCTTTGTCCCTTCAAACAGAATTCTTCAAAGCTTTAACAAGCCTCTTTTGTACTGTAAAATAGGAAATTTATCCAGGTCACTGTCTTGGTTTATCATTTGTATATCTCTTTTAATTATTAAGAATTTAATTCTTAAGTAATTTAGGTAAAATAATTTAATAAGTTTAATTATTAAGTCTGTTATTTTTAAATCCACTTTCAGATCGGCCTCAAGTCTTGTCAGATAAAACAAATTCCTCCTCTCCTAACATCTTTTAAACACAAGCTATCTGCCAGACACTCTTAAAATTTACTACTGGGACTATTGTTCAAATATATCCTTTGATACATCCAATGTTAAAATACTTTGCTTCATTTTTATTAGGAAGTCAAATTGATATGTTGTTCTTTTATGTAATCTTTCATTCTTTCTGGTTCCCTCCAGTGTCCAACATTCAACGTCTCAAACTATCATGCTTTTTTTTCAAAATAATTAAAAACAAAAGTATTTTCTCATGGGAAGGCTTCTTAAATAAATTCTAAAATCTTATGTCAAATCCATCTGGACTCTTAGTCAATTTGTACCTTTCCAAAAACAAAGTTCTAATTTTTGTTTTCTTGTTTTCTGCTTATTTAAAAAAAATATGTATGTATTTTTTATGTCAAACCTGTTTTTAAAACTCTTTTCACGAAAGATTGAAGGAAATTCAGCTGTTGGATTTGTTGATCCAAGATTTTTTTTTTTAAACTAGTTAATAGGCAATTTCCAAGAATCTCTCAGAACTCTAAACCCACTGGAGATTGCTGTGTTTTGGTCTCCTTACAAGGAGCAAATGGTCTGGAACAATTGTGAGTGATCTCAAGTCCTCTCCTTGTTTGGAGAGGAATAATGAAGAGCTGTTCAATCTTCTTCCACGTGAGTCATTATACAGCTGCAAGAGACTAGGGGTGATCCCTGTCCCCTATGTTCCATGGAACCTTATTTGTTTATTCCCAAGAGAAGGCAAGCAGTCCAGGGAGTTTCTTGTTTGACTGGTAGAATACAATAAAGTAGTCGACTTGAACCCTTCACACATAAACCTGATGGTTTGCAACTGACAGTCACTCAACTAGCTTCATTCCTAAGACAAGACTAGAACTCCCAATCTCCTGGTTTCTAGTTTGATGCCACAAACACTAGACTTTCTCTCCATTCATTTATAATTCCCCATTCAATTCCATTTCTCTAAAAAGCCTTGAAGCTTTTAAGAAAAAGACTGTCACTCAATCATAGAGAAATATCTTTGCAATTAAATAAAGTAAGGGGTACTCCCCATATAAACCACTAAAGGGAAAGGCAGGATATGCATTTAAAATGGTAGTTAGAGCATCAGCAGCAGCAGTAGTTATGCAGAAAATTCCAGTTCAATCTCTGGCATTTCAAAAAATTATTGGAAAGACCTATGATAGGCAAACCCTCCAATCATTGCAGACATTATTCAGTCAAATGTCTGGCTCAGAATACGGGAACTTCAGATATACTTATTCCTAAGTATAGGAATATATAGGAATACTTCCTAAGAATTCTACCTTGAATGCCTCTTGCAAAAAGCCCCAAATCTTGGGTTGGGTTTAGAAATTAAATCCAATTCAATGGTTCTTTGGAGAGAGGCAATTTAAATCCAAGCATAAACTACGGCTTGCATATTTACAGCTATTTACTCTGTACCAAATGTACTATTTACTATATGCTATTTATTTTGACACATTTTCACCAGTGAAAAGGGCACTCATTGTATTGCAGTTATTATAGTGTAAACAATAGATTACAACGGAACAGTTACTATGGTTAATTCTCTGGACTGCCTTGAGCATTTTCTACAGCCTGCACAATGGCCGTAGATAATGCTCAAGGCACCAGAGAATCTCCCAAAGTGTGTATGTACTTTATGAAGCACTGTTATTGCCTCTCCTGATTTAGTAGTTTCCTTCATCCCAGGATCATTTGGCAACTGATTTTTAAAGACAGCAAGTGAATGAGTGAGTCTATCAAACTTGCGTAGCTGCCCATATAGGTAGTCCTCGAATTACAATTACAATTGAGCCCAAAATTTTCATTGCTAAGCAAGACAGTTGCTAAGGAAGTTGCACTCCATTTTGCAACCTGTTTGCCACAGTTGTTAAGCAAATCACTGCAGTTGTTAAGTGAATCAGGTGGTCATTCAACGAATCCAGCTTTCCCCATTGACTTTGCTTGACGGAAGCCAGCTGGAAAGGTTACATTTGGCGATCGCATGACCCCAGGCACTGGAACCATCATAACTACATGCCAGTTGCCAAGAACCTGGATTTTGATCACGTGACTGTGGATATGCTGCAATGGTCATAATTAAACCATGTGAAAAACGGTCACAATTTGGTTTTCAGCACCGTTGTAACTTCATTCACTCATTAAAAATGATTGTAAGTTGAGGGTTATCCTGTATTCTGAACTATAATCCTGGATGGCTCTCAAAACAATTAAAGCCAAAAAGAAATAAAAACTCCAGCCACAATCAAAGCATTCAGCAACATTCTCCCCTATGTCAGTCTCATCCTACCCCAATGCTAGCTCTTCAAGATCTTCTGGAAAGCAGGGGAACTGGGTTTCTGCCAGGTCTCTGGAAAAGGGTGTTCCACAGAGCAGAGAAAATTATGGAGAAGGCACCCTTTCTAGATCCAAGCAAGGAAAAAGCAGGGAGAGGGACCCACAAAGGTCAGTGATGCAATGGGAGTTACTGCATCGTCGACTGGCAATCCATGAAGTAGGTGCTGCATTCTGGGCTAAAGATGTGCAACTCTCACGGTAGGCTTGGTTCTGATCATTTCTTCGATCTTTAAGGAATCTAAGGCATGCAGGCTTTGTACTGTGTGAAAGAAGCAAAAACTCTTGATAAATGAAAGACGTATGTATTTCTGTACCAGAGTAAAATTCAGTGTACTTAATGAGGTTCTTTTGTTGGTAAGTTATTTGTGAACTGCATGCTAAAGTACACAGAGATTGCCTGAAGGGGTTCCTAAGAATTTAAATATTTTAAGTAGGCATCATGGGGACTCAGATTGTTGGCGAAAATATGCTGACTCTGTAAGCCGCTTAGAGAGGGCTGTAAAGCACTGTGAAGCGATATAGAAGTGTAAGTACTATTGCTATTCTTCAAAAGACCCAGAAGGCACCCTTTGGTATGAGACCATACTTACAAATCAGGGATTCCCAACCGGGGGTGCAAGACAATATTCTAGGGGGTGCGAAAACCTGGGCTTAGAAGTTTCAAAATTATAGTGTCTATGTGTCAGCGTTCCAGCAACCCTCCATTCCAACCAATAACTCCAAGACAGACATCTCTCAAAGGTTCCTTTATTTGGATAGTAACTAGCACATCTGTGGAATCCTGAATCTGAAAATTTCGGGCTTTCTTGCAAAAGTCAAAACTACAAATCCATCCCCCCTTAGCCATCATCACCTCACATGGTCCAATCACCATCCGTCCTCAAGTTAGATTCCCATTTGGTTATGCGCCACACTCAGTGACCTTGAACCAGCAAAATAATTTTATTTTGTCTAACTAGACATACTCAAATGAATTCCTCCCTCCCACTTTCTCAGGCTCAGTTGTGGCAGCATGGGAACATCAAATCTTAATATGGCTTCCAAAGCGGACAATATGCATATGCATATAATTATTTACTTTTGTAAGGGGTGCGATAATATATCAGAAGTGTTCTCAGGGTGCGGGTATAGAAAAGGTTGGGAACCCCTGTTATAAACAGACTTGTAATTTCACCTAAGCTGTTTTCCTTTGCATCTGAGCTGCCACCTAATATGCACTGTGGTTTCTGTTTCTACAGACAACAACTCTCATTGGCCTTCTGAAGACAGCCCGTCTACTGCGTTTAGTGAGGGTTGCCCGCAAACTGGACAGATACTCGGAATATGGTGCAGCTGTCTTGATGCTACTGATGTGCATATTTGCCCTCATTGCTCACTGGCTGGCTTGCATTTGGTATGCCATTGGGAATGTTGAAAGGCATTACTTGTCTCGCAAAATCGGTTGGTTGGACTCCCTGGGACAGCAGCTGGGAAAACATTACAATCGGAGTGATGGCAGCTCAGGACCATCCATCAAAGACAAATATGTCACCGCACTTTATTTTACCTTCAGCAGCCTGACCAGTGTAGGATTTGGAAATGTGTCTCCAAATACCAACTCAGAGAAAATCTTTTCTATTTGCGTCATGCTGATTGGCTGTAAGTATGCAACGCTTTTTTTGTTTGCATTTTTTACTTCCTCACTAATTTACTAATGAATTTCTGAACTGTTTGGCTACTGAAAACCTTCAAAAGATTAAAAGAATGTGCTTGCAAAGTGAAGACTGGGGAAAATTTCTGTAGGGCGTGCACTTTTAAATGTATTTTCATGCAAAAGTTTTGCCAGTGTTCATTTCGAACTTCACCTTCTGAAATTCTCTGGTTCTGGAGAACGTCTCCATCCAAAATTCTGGATGTTTTTGGTATGGAGGTTTCACAGTTCATAAGAATTTTTAGGGGAAGTTACTTCTGCTCTTAAGTCAGTAGCTTATTCTTTTTTACAGAAATTTATGAAATTAATATTAGTTATTTATGGACTAATGAGCTTGAAGGTCCTATCTTGGTAGGGTTGGTTTACAACATATGAAAATGGAAGGTTTGCATCACAACCTATTAAATTGGATTACTATTGCTCTAAAAAGGATTGCTACTTAAAGAATTAAACAATTCTTCATAAGAATTGTGTCAGCTCTGAGATTAGCTGCCAAGAATGTTATAAGGAATGAAAGCGGGGTGGAGGAGTTGGAAAGTTCGAGGTTATTTCATATGTCACATTAAGAAATTCAGCTGCACTTAATTGGTTCTCGTGATTAATGAAGTGTAAGAAGTGGGAGGAGAGTAGGTGGATTTTGTGAAACTTGCTGAAAATGACTTTCAGTTTTGGAAATTTTCATAGATGTACCAGAGCTGTTCCTAATAAATCAATTGGAGATTATGCTTGTCTCAGAGTGATTGATTACCATGGACAATTTCTGGATGCCTAACAAATTGATTGCAATCACTTTGCTATTAGAGATGCAGCTTTGGAATGTTCATTCATATAGTTTAGACTTGTTTTTTTTATTGGTGGTTCATTCATGTTCTCTAAATTGATTCTATCGTTGTATATTGTATAGTTCTTCTTGGCTATTTGTAATGTAACTGACATGAAGGATTTTGGATTTTTGAAAGGGAAAAAATAATACAGGATACATTTGCCTAATTACAAAATAATCACAAACATACGTACATTAAGCCAGGAATCAATGCCTCCAGCACAATTTGTATTCCAGAAAGGATTCAGTAGCACTTTTCTTTTTTTTAAAATTAGTCACTGTCTTCAGGTTATTTATAGTACCTCTTAAGGAACTATTCACACTTAGAATCCTTTTAAAGGTCAACTTGCAATCTTGTGGCACAATGTGAACAGTGGTGGAATTCAAAATGTTTTACTACCGGTTCTGTGGGCATGGCTTATTTGGTGGGTGTGGCTTGTGGCCATGTGACTGGGTAGGTGTGGCTTAGTGGTCATGTGACTGGGTGGGTGTGCTTGGTGGTCATGTGACTGGGTGGGCATGGCCAACTCAATGTCACTCTCATCAAGGGGTGCCTCACCTAGTCCTTCCCTTCCCAGCCATTCCTTGTCACCCAGCCTCAACTTATCTATAGTTCTACAAAATGTTGTTCACCTTTTTTGACTTTATTAGTCTGCCATACTATAGATCTGCATACTATATTATAGTATCTGCATACTATATATACTTTCATGGACCACTGAAAGGAGGAAATGGCTCATATGCTTCACCCAAGAATGTGATAGGCAACAGGCTTTTAAGGGCTTCCACAAAGAAAGGGACAATGTGATTGTTACAAAGAAGCAGAATGAAAACAAGAAGAATGGATGGAAACTGAACAGAGAGAAGCAACCTAAAACTAAGAGAAATTTCCTGAGAGTGAGAACAATTAACCAGTGGAACTGCCTGCCTCCAGAAGTTCTGGGTGCTCAATCACTGGAAGTTTTAAGAAAAGACTGGACAGCCCATTTCTCTGAATGGTATAGGGTTCACCCAAGGTCCCTTCTAAGTATTATTCTGACACCTTTCCCAGGATTTCTACTCAGAGTTTGGCATCCTCAGTTTTCTTGGCCTGAGCTGGGGGTTGGACTAGAAGACCTCCAAGGTCCCTTTCAACTCTTGTTTAAACACATGTGTATTTCATGCTCTGGACTATTGACATTGAAATGCATGTAACCCTGAAAAATATGTGGTAGCCCTGAGCAAAAGAAGGACAGAAAAACCACTCTCCGGTGTAGGGACAGTGTAAAATATTAACACATGATAAATAACAGAACAATTAAAAATAACCAGACAGTTTTTATCTCTCTCTCTTCCTATTTTTTTTTCTTTCTTCTACCTTCCTCTTCTTTTTTCTTTCTCCTCTCTCTCTCTCTCTTCTTCACACACACACACACACACACTATACACACAAACACACAGACAGACAGACAGCACTTAACAGACAAGCATTGTGGAGGCAGCTCCTTTAAAATTTCTCCAAGGCTTGAGTGGATTCCCCACCTCCTCTTTCAGACCTTCCCTCCTCACTCCAGCACTTTAACTCACAAGGGGAAAGCGATACTTGAGGTGTTCATGGGAATCCTTGGAGAAGTTTTTTAAAAGACCTGCTTCCAAAATGAATTTCTTTTATGTTGCAAAAGTGCTCCAAGGCTCGATTCACCCCAACCCTCTGTCAGACCGCATTCTTTCTCACTCCAGACACTTTAACTCACACGGGGAAAGTGATACTTGCAGCGTCCATGCCTTTCTTTCTTTTCCCCGAGCAAGAAAGAGGATGTGGGGAACAGAAAGCTAGGAAAGAGATCACAAGTGAGCGGACCGGGCGACCGGGTTGGGACATGACAGCCAGGGATTGCTATCGATTTGGTGACCCATGCCAAATAACCATTGCTGGTTCACCGAACAGGTGAGAACCGGTTGAATAGCACCTCTGAATGTGAAATATATGGACCCTATTGATCTTTTTAGTCAATTTAATTTAGTCGCTATTTGGTTGGCTTTATTTATTATTAATGAGAGCGCCAATTTGGTGCAGTGGTGAAGGAATCAGGCTACAAAGCAGGAGACTGTGAATTATAGTCACACATGGGCACAAAGCCAGTCAGTCTCTCTCTCTCTCTCAGCCTAGGAAAGAAGCAAGTGGCAAACCACTTCTTGAAAACCCTTGCCAAGGAAACTGTAGGGCTTGTGAAGGTAATATCTGGGGATTAGACACAACTGAATAGAAGAAAATAAATTAGTTGTAATATTATCATCAACAACAACTATACAAAAGGATCTCAACGTGGTGTACAAAAAACAACAATTAAAAATACATATACACATCTGCGCAGTAAAAAGGAAGCAGAGGAAGAAAACAAAACCTACGATTATTGTACATTTATTCATGGAAAGCCTGGGTGAGAAGATAGGCTTGGACAAGCATACTAAACATATACATAGAAGATGCTTCACAGGTAAAGTGCACTGCCACAGCAGATAGTGCCACAAAAAATAAACACACTGATGAGCAGAAGTTTTCCATTCTTGACACACACTGTAGATGTGTATGTTGTGAGTTGAAGCAAAACAATTATACTGGTGTGAGATAGATATGCATTGCATCTGGTAGCCTGTTCTGCTGTGGCATTCAGTTAAAGGCCCTGTCCACACTGCCCAACGGATGCAAAACGTTAGTAAAAAGGACACAATGATGAGCAAAATGTTCCATCCGTTGTTATCCGCTCTCAAAAGGGGCAAAAATTTGCAACCGGAGCGGCATAACACGGAAAGGAACGGACGCGGGGAGGAGGCCAGGGCGGATGGAAAAGCGGATGCGGAACGGAAGCCCAGCGGATGGAAGCGGATGGGAGTGATGGCACATCCGCGAGGCTTCTGGGGGACCTCAGCACAAAGCGGATGCGGAAACGGATACAGTGGATGCACAGCGGATGCACAGCGGATGAAGCGGATGCACAGCGGAAGCCTAGCGGATGCACAGCAGAAGCCGAACTGATGCCGAGCGTTAATTGTGCATGCGGGGGGGATGCATTGCGTAAGCCACGCGGATATAAAGGGAAGCAGCTCGCAAGGTGGCCAGCATTCGGAGGAAAGACCTGCTGCCGGATACATCGAGTCCTTGTCTGCCTGCCCTGCCTGCATGCCTGCCTGCAAGCCTTGCTGCCAGCCTTCCGGACAGCCTGCCTCCAAGCCTACTGGCCAGCTCCCTGCCAGCCTTGCTCTCTGCCTGCCTGCCAGCCTTGCTGCCAGCCTGCCTTCCAGCCTCCCTGCCAGCCTTGGTGCCTGCCTTCCTGCCAGGCTTCCTGCCAGGCTTCCTGCCAGCCTTGCTGCCTGCCTGCCTGCAGCCTTGCTGCCTGCCTGCCTGCAAGGCTTCCTGGCCAGCCTTCCTGCCAGCTTCCTGCCAGCCTTGGGCCTGCCAGCCTCCCTGCCAGAACTCCCTGCCAGCCAGCAACCCCACAAACCATGGGGAAGAAGCGAAAGCCTCAGCAACCTGCTGCCATCCCTGGCAAGGGGGACAGGCCACCCTCCTGCCCCCTGTCCCTGACTCTGTTTCTGCTGGAGCTTCTGCTGCTCGGGGCTTGCTCTTCTGGTGCTGGAGCTTCTGCTGAAGCTGCTCCTGGCGGTTGTTCTGCTGGTGCTACTCTGCTGAACTGCTCCTGGCGGTGGTGCTTCGTGGTGCTTACTCTGCTGAAGCTGCTCCTGGTCCTGCTGGTCCTGCTCATTCTCCTGGACTTGCTCGTCCTGCTCGTGCTCCTGGTCTTGCTCATCCTGCTGGTCCTGCTTGTGCTCCTGGTCCTGCTCTGCTCCTGGTCTTGCTGGAGCTGCTGGTGCTTACTCTGCTGCTGCTGATCCTGTCTGCCTGCTGCTGCTGGTGCTGCTGCTGCTGATCCTGCTGGTGCTGCTGCTGCTGCTGCTGATGATGATGATCCTGCTGCTGCTGCTGATGATGATGATGATTATTATTATTATTATGATCCTGCTGGTGATGATGATTATGATCCTGCTGGTGATGATGATCCTGCTGCTGCTGCTGCTGGTGGTGGTGTGGAGAGCAGCCCCTAACTACCTGGGAGCCCCTCTGATGAGGGCCCATTGGTCCTGCCAAACGGGAGGAAGAGGCGTATGCGACAACGGGAGAGAGGCAATACTCCATGAGGACGAACACGAGGATGAATGCTGGGAGTGGCTAGAGAGAATGACTATCTGTGGCGGAAGGACACCGCTGTACAGGGACACCAAAAGGAAGCAGGCTGCTTGGAGAGAGAAGGCAGAGAGTATGGGCACCTTCGGAGGTGCTCCTCGGCTGGTGGAAGCAATGCACACCTGGTACGGGAAGCTGCACCTGAAGAAATCTGGCAGGCCACGGTTAAGCTGACGGACAGAGAGACCTACGTCATGGCCAGGTGCAGCTTCCTGGAGGGTGGAGATCCGCCACCAAGGAGCACCAGGAAGCCCCTCACTACCCTCTCTCTCCGGCAGCCTGCTGAGAGCCAGTCCTCTTCCGGCCGAGAGTCAGTCCCTGTCTCCAGGCAGGTTCTGTGGAGCGTGCCACGGCGGAGAACCCGTGGACAGGTGTGTAACCGTGGTGGAGCGCGTGGAGGACTCCTGGTGTGGTGGAGAAAGGAGACGTCGTGTCCACCAACCGTAGCCGCATCACCACCACTCAGCTCACTCCACAGAAAGGCAGAAGCCAGACAGCAGGAAGGGGCAGAGCACACTGTCCTCCTGGAGATCAAGGACACCATGCCGTACCAGCATAGATCTCCTCTCTCAGCTGGTCCACACCGACTCTCATCCTCCAACCGCAAGCCCTTCTCACCTATGTCAACCAACCCTCAGGGACATGGCGGAACGCCAGTACAGGTGGTGAAGGACCGGATCACCGATCTGCTTCCACAACCCTCAGACCAGAGGAACCTGCTCCCATCCAGTCCAGGCTCTGCTCCTCACCCCAGGTGATGTCCCTCCCATTCCAAGGCTTCCACAGGCCCTCACCTACCAGGGCTACGGCTACCAGGAGGTCCAGCAGCACAGGCAGCAGCCCGTCCAGTCCAGGCACAGAGTCATCGGGCGACACCATTGCCACCGGTTCACTGATGCCACCGATGCCCCACGCCAATGATGCCACCGATGACAGCGATGCCACCCACGCCACCGATGCCAACCCACGCCAGTCCTACCCAGCTGCGACCAGACAGCCCCAGTACACTACTCCTTCCTCCACCCACAGCCAAGCCCGGCTCAGTACATCTGTCATCAGTAATGGGGCTGACACACCCATGGCATGAAGGAAGGACCTTCAGCATCACGGGTCTGAGCCAGCTGTCCGAGAGCTTTCTTAACACACCGTCACCTGTTGTCCTCTCCGGGCCAGGCACCCCAGTGGTGCTTCAGACCAGCACTGCAGCAGCACCACCTCCACAGCACCTGGAACCCTTCACCCCTGAGACTGGCACCCTCCGAGTGACCAAGAGGAGTGCCAGAGACTGGCTGGCTAGCTACCTGTGGACTTTATTTGGACACTTGACTTGGTCATTTTTCTTTTGGCAGATTGTTGTTTCAAAAACGTTTATCTTTGATTCACAACACTTGCTTCATTTCTTTTTTTTAATAAAGTCTTGGTGGAAACTTTTAGAATTGGTTTAAGCCTTTGCATGCTTGTGGGATGGATTAAGATAGCAGTGGGGTGGGCAGGGATACCTGTGGAATGAGCAGGGATACTTTGGGTTGGGTAATGCTGTGGGATAGATAACCTCCAGTGCAAACATAGTGGGATCTGTATGGTCCACACCTCCAGGTGCCACACCTATGGCCCTTTAATTTCAATAATAATGTAATAAATCATCCACACATGTCAACACAAACACAACTCTTTATTAAACGCCCTGTTCATTGTAGTCCCACCCAATACATACATGGCCCAATCTCATCAGTGTGATGAGACAGGCTGAAGGAAGCACCCATAATCATCTACCATCACTTCTTACTCCACTGCTCCAGCTGGGGAGTTGAACCAGTGTTTCAGGAGGTTGCGCTGCTTCTTCCCTCATGTGAGGCTCTGTTGGGCCTTGACATCCTCAGTGTCTATCAGGTTTTGTCCTTGCCTCCATTCCCCAGGCTCCATGTCCCCATTGCCTGTTGGAGGTCCACGAGCCTGTTCTGCAAGACTGGTAGCGGGTGCGCATGAGAATTGTGCAGGATGCAGCAAGCTTCCACGATCCTCCTCAAGGTCTCTGGGCGATGCTGCATGGTGGTGAGAAGTACTGGAACCTGTTGGCCAGATGCCAAAGGGCATTCTCCACACCCGCCTTGCCTGGACAGCCTGTAGTTGAAGATCCTCTCTTCATGGGTGAGGAGTCTGGAAGGTAGGGCTTCATGAGGTAGGTTGTGAGGGAGAAGGCGTCATCCCATGATGAAGTAGGGCACATCTTGCGTGTCGTTGGGCAGAGGGTCTTGGATCTGGGAAGCCCACGATGAGGTTGCTTCCAGCCCCTCCTTGAGGTCATTGGCATTGTATACCTGGGCATCTGAACATGAGCCATTGCCTGAAGCATCAATGTAGATGAATTGTAGTCAGCATCGACCATGCTAAAGAGGACGATGCTGAGAAGCCCTTGTAGTTGAAATAAGTGGACCCCGACTTGGCTGGCGCTTTGCAGGCCACGTGCTTGCCATCTATGCTCCAACGGTGTGTGGGAAGTTCCACCTCTGATACCACTGCTTGCAACTTTCTTCCATCCTTCTTCAGTGGAGGGGCACTGGAGGAGCTCCTCCATGTATTCTTTGATGATGGCCTGCACCACTTCTCTGACCACAATGCTGATGGTGTTGTGTGGCACCCTCCAGCCGTACTGCATACTCCTGTAGGTTGTCCCTGAGACCAGGTGGCGCAGAGTGAGTGCCACCTTGAGCCAGGTTCCAGGCTGGGCGGGAAGTTGGTGTTTGTCTTGTCAACCTGGGTTCAGGCGCTGCACAACTTCATCAAACATGGCTGGAGCATCCTCATGAAGTTCTGGAATGCCCTAGTGTCTTCGTTCCTGAGCTCCACCATCAGCTTGTTGTACAGTCCGTCCTCTTGCTTCTCCCGATCCATCTTCGGACCCAGACGCTTCTTGGCCGCCTCCTTTTCTTTCCGTAGTAGAGTTCACAGAGCCTGTAGATGGCTTCGCACTGTTGCAGAATGATGGTGGCTGCCAAAAGGACTGTGTTATGATCCACGGTGACATGACTGGATGCTGTGGAAGAGCAAGAGTCGGATGAAGGCTGCAGAGGTCTGCATAGCTGGGCTGCTGGGCTGAAAGTGAATGCAGGTGAGTTCTCCCCCTTTTTCTAGGCAGTATAGGTGTCCCTTTGCATCCTCTAGGCATCCTCTAGACATCCTTAATATCCGAGATAGGTCCCCTCTGCAGACGTTTTTTCCGTTTTAAATGCTTTGTTTCCCTGCCTGCATCCGCTAGGCATCCATTCTGCATCCGTTCTGCGTCTGTTCCGCTTCCTCCCTGCGTCCGACGGATGCGAGTTGCGCGGATGCGGAACGGATGCCTAGCGGATATAGCGGATGCGTAACGGATGCAGAACGGACGAATTGGATACATTTTCCGCGCAAAAGTTTTGAGCAGCTCAAAACTTTCTGAGCGGATGAAACGTCCATAAACGGATACTGGACGGATAGAGAGGAAGCAAAACGGAGGCAGTGAGTACAGAACGGATACATCGCGTTAACCAACGGATGGCAAGCTTTTTGTCCGTTTTACATCCTCTTTGCATCCGTTGGTGCAGTGTGACAGGGGCTTAACTTAATTCTGAGTCCTACTAAAGTCTCCCTAGTTTAAACATTTATTGATTATTAAATGTGTAAACAGCTTTCTCTTGGAATAGCCAGACTGCGGTAATCAACAAAAGCTTCGAAGTGTTCTTGAGGCAATTTGATTGAAACCTTGATTACAGTCTGGAGTGGGCATATGATGAGGACCTTAGCTTATTATTGTTCCTAGGTGGCTGCACCTTCAGGTCCTCACTGGATTTCTGATGCACTTCAAGAGATGATATGCTCGAAGAAATAGCTAGATTGCCATCGAAAGAAGTAAATCTAACCAAAAAATAGTAAAAGCCCATATTAGGGATTACAAAGTAGCAATAACAGCAGTAAAAGGTAGGTATTTTTCTACTCTTATCACAAATAGCCAACAGCCCTTTTTTAAAGTGGCTTATTCCTTGCTAGGGAGTAAAAAGCCATGGAATGATCTGTATCATGGAATATTGCAGGGAATATTCCAAGCATCTGGTGCCTAAAATAACTCAAATCCACTCAAAGTTGGATTCCGCCAAGAAAATTTGTTGAGATAATTAAACTTTGTGTGGTTACTGTGGTGAATTTGAACCTGTAACTCATGAGGAAGTAGACAAGGTCATTGGGACTGCTGACCTGCCCACCTATTTACATGTCAGTCCTGGCTGATGAAGGCTATCGAGAAGTCTATGGGTGGTGAGGTCCACCATAGTATCTGATTTGAAAAGGCATTAGTATGCCTCCTCAAGAAGCTATCATTGGATCCAAATATTTTTCTCATACAATTTTCCCCCAATCTCCTTTTTGGGGGAAAGTTGTTGAGGAGGTAGTCAGGCTACAGCTTCAGAGGGGCCTGGAGGATATCTAGACCTTTTCCAATCATGTTTCAGACTGAAACATATAACTGAATCAGCATTGGTTGTGCTTGCTGGTGATCTCTGGTGGGACTGCAATGATGATAGTGCATCCATTTTGACTCTCTTTGATCTTTCAGTACCATCAAGCATGACATCCTTCAGACCACCTAAAGCAAACTCATGGTCCTCTGGCCAGATGTGTCACATGCTGGCCATGCCCATCCCCCAGTTTAGCAAAGGGGGGAAAAGTCACAATACGTCATTTGACAACAACCTGATGCCGCAAGCTTGACACCCCTGGCTACAGGGCTTTAGGAGTAGGAGACATAGTATTGTGATGGTTCACTTCCTTCCTCTGTAGTGAAAAATTATTATTTATAATATGTAAGTGCAATGGTAATAACATTCAATAAGAAATAATTATCCTTATAGAAGTATTAGCAGAGCAGATAATGAAACCTCCAATGACATAAATACAAGTCACCGATATAAAATTAGTATAAAATATGCCCCTTGTCTTTTCTTAAACTTTTCAAGGTTTCAGCTTTAAACAATTTACCAAATGAATTTAGCCTTTATTGGGGTTTTTTTTATAAGACATTATACAAGAAAATGAGACCACTCCTCTGCACTGACATTCCTGGGCCTTTAAGACGTTCTTTGAGAATGGCTCAGATATGTGCAGCGTATTGAAAAATCTCTACTCTGCAAAAGTTTATGTTAACTAGGTCTATCTTGGGTGTGGCAAGGAGACCTACTTTACAGAGGATATCTTCCATCTGTGCCATCCTCCTTTTGAAGTGTTGTTCAAACAAAGTCCAGTTTCAAGAACATAAGAAAGAACAGGGAGCTTAAAGTTATCCATTAACTGTAAGAGTTACATAGCAACGCTTAGGTCACCTTGTCATAAGTCTTCCCAAGTGGGAAGTGTTTCATTTCTACTGAAACTCTTGTCATTATTTCTGTTTTGGCTTTCATTCATGCAGTATCTACAGTAGGCTATAACTTCTAACCAACCTTGGCTGATCTCAATAAGCTAAGCTGATTAGAATCGCATACGGGAACATCAGGAAATGACAGGAGTAGGGTGGAAGGTCTTTAAATATTTGTCAAAAACATCTCATGGATGGGTCTATATAGTCACCAGGAGGCAAATTTAAAATGAGAGAATTGGTGTGGTATAGTGGTTAAGATGTAGACTAGGATATGACTAGGATATGGGCTTTTTCTGCACCACAATTTCTTACCTTCCATGTAAATTAGCTGAAAAATGATGTTAATAGAAAGTGTTTTCTGGATTTCAGTCCCTTCCACCCATTTGGCCACAGGGCTGGTCAGGTATTCTGTCCAGACTACGGTTACCACCACTCCTGCTTCTCCTCCTCTCCCTCTTCCTTCCATGCAATGCAAATAGCATTACTTACTTTCCATTATGTGGGCAGGCATTTTGAATGCTGGTGAAGAAAGAAAATCAAACTTTTTTTTACAGTCCTTCCTGTCAATGGAGTTGAAGGAAAAATGTGGAAGACCTCTTGCCAAATTTATCCACTTTTTAAACTGGTCCTCCCCTTGGACATAAAACCCCAAAGTTCCATCCTTTCATAGGAGACAAGCCACCAGCCCAGTGGGAAATGCCTGGCAAGGTGTTGAGGTAATTCCCCGCTAGGAGAATGAACGCACACAGGGAGACGTAGTGAGAGCGGTGAGGAATAACACACAATCAGCACACAGATATACTGTATAGTAAAATGTAAGTTTTTACTTCAGTAAACAGTTAAGCAAAGTCCAAACACAGTCCAAGTCATTCACGGTTAAAGCAGTCAGTTTTCAGTCCAGGGATAATCCAATAACAAAGTCCAGTATCATAAACAGTTCAGTAACAGAGTTACATCAAATCAAAGAAGAACTATGATCAACAGGNAGAGACAGTATTAAAATGTCCATCCTGGTTTATAAATTTTCCAACCCAACTGTGAGGTGACTTACATTCCTAACACAAGGCAGAAACTGAGAGAGTTGAAGGATACCCAAGATAGCACACACTAGCTAATAGAAACAGAGGCATTTGTTGTAAAGTGGAAAGAAAGGCAAAATGGGCACCTGCGAAGCCATGTTTGCACCAGTGGAGAAAGAAAGGAGGCAGAGTAAGAAGACATAATGTTTGTCTTCCCAGCAAACTAGGAACAGGCTGAAGATGACATCATTCATCCTGCCCTTTCTAAATGGTAGATGGCTACCTTTGCTCTGAGGCAAGAAAGGAAGTGCAGCTCAATCCTGAAAAGAATCAGAGTCTTATCGACTCTTTAACTATGAAAACTCTCTGGGTGTCTCTAAAATAGTCATGCCCTCTCAACCCAACCTACTTCAGACCACCATGCAGACATAAAATGAAGAGAGCTTCCCTATATCCTCCTAATGCAGTTATCTAGTTATTACTTCTGTCTTTGTTTCCCCATCTGATCCAATCCAACTCTGTGGACATGACTGAATGGATATCATCTTCTTTTTCTCCCCCTCCCCCCTCTTCCTCCTCCTGCTTCTTCTTCTCTCTTTCCTCCTCCTTCTCTCAAAATCCAAACAAACTCATTCAGTGCTTGGAAATAGCAACCTTTTCTTTTTGGGTGGAGTCCTTCTTAAACTATGAAAAAAAGGGAAGTGAGAGGAAATAGGTGGGCATTCTTGGCACTGCAGCCATCTATCAACAAGGATCCTATTAGGAAAGCAAGCACTCCTAAAATAAACTGTTTTCTTGGTAAAATGTCTTGTCATACCCATAAAGCACGAGGGAGAGAAATTCTAAAGCAGGATTTTCTTGCATTATTTCAAACCGTTTAAGCATCTATGTGAGAAAAAATGAACTTGTAAGATCGGACACCATCAGCTGGCTTTGTGATATCAATGTCACAGGAGCTAGGAAACCATTAGATTTAAAATAAAATAAAATAAAAGAAAATAAAATAAAATATTAGGGGAAAAAATCTTAAAAGCAATGCTTTGGGGCAATAAGCAACTCCTGGTCACATTGTGCACTCCGGGGATGCAGACTACAAGACGTGCTTTGGGAAACCTGTTTAAAAAACATGCAAAATGTTTTTGCTTGAGGACAGTAGTTCATTCCTTTCAAGAATCCCTGAAAGAGGTACATAAAGACTGAAACCCTGGAATTTTTTAAGATGCAAGTTCGAGAATTCTTAGGACCTTCAGATTTATTTTTTAAGCCAAGTTAAAACTTTAATATTCTATCTGAATATTATTGTTGTTAGTAATAATATCAATAGTAAAATGCCATCTCCACTACACTTTTTAAAGGATGAAAGGCTATTTGTGTGGGAGAGGAGGATGAACAATTTTATTTTCTGTAGCTTAGGTTTTAAAATTGATGCTGAGGCTTATATCCATAGTATAAACAAGTGAGAAATTGGGTAGACTGAACAAATAACTTTTTTAAATGAGCATATTTAATTCAACCTTATCTGAGTCTCAAAAGTTTTAAAGAGGACAAACTATTACAGTGCTATAGTGTCCTTTCGTTCCTCTGTGTATCATCAATCCTGCTCTACTAGAAAGATGCAGAAAAAAGTAGGGCAGGCTTGGTCTACTATACACGGAGCAGAAGACAGCTTGTGTCCTATCTTTGACTGCACTTTATTTTTCTGAATTCCAACCTCTATAGATATTGAAGGGAAAAATGTGTATCTGTGAATAGCTGATTAAAGCCCCTGTCTCACTGCACTAACAGATGCAAAGAGGATGTAAAACATTAAAAAAAAGCTTGCCATCCATTGGAAAATGCTATGCATCCGTTGTGTACTCACTGCATTACGTGTTTCATACGCTCTATCCCTCGAGCATCCACCCACTGAGATTTCATCCACGCAAGAAGTTTTGAGCTGCACAAAACTTTGTGAATGGATGAACTTTCCGCCACGTACGATGTACATCCGTGGCATATACGGGCAACAAACGTTCTATGTCCATTATCATCCATTAAACGTCCACTGTATCCTCTCTGCCTCCTCTGGCCATCCCCTCAACTCACATCCACTGCAGCTGAAAATGGAAAAGGAGGAAACAAAAGGTACAGGGAACGTCTACACAGCGTTACTAGCATGGAAATAGAAAGGATGTAAGCGTATGCATCTCACATATAAAGTATTGAAAACAGACAAAACATTTGTATCTGGGATGTATCTGGATATCTAGGATGTCTGTAGTATGTCTTAGAGTATGTAGAAGGACACCTAGCGGACTACCGATATTCCTATAAAAAGGGGGAGAAAATCATCTGGATCTCAGTATAGTCCAGCAGCCATGGTGTACAGACCTCTTCACCCTTGGTCTTGGTCTTCCACATCATCAATTGTTCTCCACCATGGATCATAACACAGTCCGTATAGTAGCTGCGATCATTCCTCACCAGAACCGAAACCTGTTTCAGACTGTTTCACCTTTTAAACAGAAGGAGAAGAAGGAGACGTCCAAGAGCTGTGTGGATCCGAGGATGGATCGTGAGAGAATGGAGTTTGGACGTTATGACCAGTTGATGGTGGAGCTGAGGAATGAAGACCCTCGTGCATTCCATCACTTCATGAAGATGCCACCAGCCATGTTTGACGAACTTGTAGAGCATCTGAGACCCAGGTTGACTACAAGTTCATCTACATCGATGCTTCAGGAAACGGTCAGCTTCAGATAGCCAGGTATACAACGCAAGTACCTCAAGGAGGGGATGGAACGCAACCTCATCATAGGTTTCCAGATCCAGACCCCCTACCCAATGACACACAAGATGTGCCCTACTTCATCGTTGGTGATGACGCCTTCTCCCTCAGAACCTACCTCATGAAGGCGTACACTTCAAGATACCTCACCCATGAAGAGAGGATCTTCAACTACAGGCTGTCCAGGGCAAGACGGGTGGTGGAGAACGCCTTTGGCATCCTGGCCAACAGGTTCCAGATACTTCTCACCACCATGCAGGGGATCACCCACAGACTGTGAGGAGCATCGTGGAAGCTTGCTGCATCCTGCACAATCTCATGCACACCCGCTACCCAGTGTTGCAGAACAGACTTGTGGACCATCAACAAGGAATGGGACATGGAGCCTGGTGAATGGAGGCAAGGACGAAACCTGATAGACAGTTGGATGTACAAGCCCCAACAGAGCTTCACATGAAGGGAAGAAGCACACAACCTACTGAGACACTGGTGCAACTCCCCAGCTGGAGGCAGTGGAGTGGCAAGACAGGATGATAGATGATTAATGGATGCTTCCTTGAGGCTGTCGCATAACACTGATGAGATTGTGCCATGTATGTTGAGTGTCCTACAATGAATAGAGCATCAATAAAGAGCTTTGTTTATGTTGAAATGTGTTGATCAGTGAATAAAATTGTTATTGATAAAAAAAGGTCCAATATGTGTGGCAGCTGGGATGGTGGACCATACAGTCCCCACTATGCTTGCACTGGAGGTTTATCTATCCCACAACTATCCTTATCTATCCCACAAGCATGCAAAGGCTTAACCATTTGTTAAAAGTTTTCACCAACACTTCACTAAGGTAAAAAAAATGAACCAAGGTCTTAAGCAAAGATAACTTTATTAACTTTCTTAGGTAACTTTTATGACTTTATTAAATAAGCAAAATGAACCAAGTAAAGTGTCTTAAGCAAAGATAAACTGAACAAAGAAACAACTCAGTCTTTGGCACTATTCTCAGTCACTCTGAGTCACGTCCACGGTTCAGCTGTTAAGCGGGCAGGACTGTGGAGGTGGCTGTGCTTGAGTGCCAGTCTGAGGCACCATTTGGGTGCTTGCCCCGAGAGTACAACAGGGGATGGTGTGTTCAGGAAGCTCTCTGAGAGCTGACTCAGTCCCATGTGGTTGAGAGGCCCTTCATCAAGTACCTAGAATGTGAGGCACAAGACTGATGACAGATTGTCCATTGATGGGCTTGGCTGTGGGTGGAGAAGGAGGAGTGTAGTAGGGCTGTCTGGTCTGCAGCTGGGTAGGACGTGGCGCCTGTGGCGTGCGATGAACCTGGGCCTGGACTGGAAGGTCTGTTTTTGCGTGGGAAGTCCTGGTAGTCATAGCCTTGGTAGGTGAGGGCTGTTGAAAGCCGTGGAAGGGCTGTGACATCGCCTGGGGTGGGGAGCAACCTGGACCGGGTAGGAGCAGCTTCAGCTGGGCTTGAGGGTTGTGCAGAAGTGCTGTTATCTTCTCCTTCATCACCTGGTACTGGGCCTCAGGCAAGTCCCTGAGGGTGTGGCTCACGTAGGTGATGAAGGTGTGCGACCCAAGATCCTCTGTCCAAGTGGACAGCTGAGAGAGAAGTTCTGTGCTTGTCTTCATTGTGTCCCTGATCTCCAACAGGACATTGTGTGTTCTGCCCTCCAGTCTGCCTCTCTGCTGCATCCTGTTGAGCAGGGGGTGGTTGGCCTCTGGTGGCTGCTGCTTCTTCCTCCATTTGTGACAGGAGATCCTCCAGGTCCGCGGCATAGGGAGTGCAGCTGTCGGAGGGTCTCTGCCGTGGGGCCCTCTGAAGACACCTGCCTGGACAGGCTCTCTGGCTCCTGGCTGGAAGAGGACTGGCTGTCTGGGGCTGTCTGAGGGAGAGGGGTGTCAGAGGGGCTGTCCTCGGTGCAGATCTCACCCTCCAGGAAACTGCACTTGGCCATGACGTACATCTCCCAGTCAGTGAGCTTGACAGCGGCCTGCCCGGATTTTTGAGGTGTAGCTTGCCATACCAGGTGTGCATGTGCTTCCACCATCCCAGGAGTCAATCTGCAGTGTAGCCCAGCTGTCTGCCTTGTCTCTCCAAGCTGCCTGCTTCTTCTTGGTATCGCGATAGAGTCTGTGGCCCTTTCTCCAGAGGTACTCGTTCTCCCTCAGCCATTCCAGCACCTCATCCTCATGGTCCTCGAAACGTGTCTGTTTTCTCTCTCCCTTTTCCTTCCCTTGCCTCTTCCTCCCTCTGGCAGGGCCTTCAGCAGCAGGGCCTCAGGGCTGTAGCAGCAGGTCTTCAGGGCTTGAGCAGCAGGGTCTTCAGGGGCTTGAGCAGCAGTCTTCAGCAGCAGGCCTTGGGGCTGGTCCACCACAGCAGCAGCAGCAGCACCACACCAACAGCTTCAGAGTCAGTGCCAGGGGGTGGGATGCTGGTTCTGCCAGGGCTGGAACGAGTAGGCACGGCTTCTTCTTCTTGCCTGACTGATGAACCATGGTGTTCCTTCAAGATGTTGTGGCAGCACGTCTTCCTCTGAATGCTGACTGCATCCTTTATTATCCACGGAGCTGATGCAATTCATATCCCCGCATGTGCAGTGAACGCTTTGCATCCGATATACACCCGCGGCATCCGCTTGTTCCTATAGGCATCCATGATGGATCCGCATCATCCGCTATACATCCGCCTTCCGCTATGCGTCCCCTTCACAATTCTCCCCTGGAACCCTTCGGAGGTGTCACCCGCTTCCATCCACTGTCATCTGCTAGGCTTCCTATGAAACATCCATTTAACATCCCGCTACGTACTATCCCCGTCCGTTCTTTTCCATTCTTTTCCGTTCTGTTTATTGCAAATTTTCACCACTTTTTGGACGGATGACAACGATGGAGCCACCCCCGAAATTTGCTCATCTGCTGTGTCCTGTGTCCTTTATGCATACGTTTTGCGTCCGTCGGCCAGTGGAACCTAGCCTTAAGAAACTGTTTTGTTTCTGTTCAATTTGTTCTTATTCATAAACCCTTTTAGTACCTCTAATCCATCAAGCACTATTAGATAAAGCCTTTTATGAATTTTCTTGTCAAGACAGGACAATTAATTGTGTGGTTATGTCTTACAAGTTAAAATACTCGTATGAATGAAAAATTACAACAGTTTCTTCTAAGTTACTATTTGCCTAGTGACAAAAAACAAAGTTTTTCCTTATTAAACCCATGCAAGACTTTTTCTGGAACACCTTCTCAAATGAGTTGAGCACCAAAGTACAGGTGACTGTACAAAAATGGGCAAAGTGAAAAACTTAGCCACAGATTTCTTTTGCCAATCCAAGTCTATACTGTGTGCAGAATAAGTTAATTGTCAGCCAACTTTATTAGTTAATTCCTTGTTTCCAGTTTATAATGAAGAAGAGAAGAGACATATGTACATAATTGTGAGAGGCTGTCTTCATCACTGATAAAATTACACACAAGAATGAGATGCCCACCAATTACATAGAATTTGTATCAATTCTGTAATTCCATAGAATAAATTACTTATGAGTGATCTCTGTTTATGCAAGGGAATGCTTTCTCTGGTGTGAGGATTGATTGATTCATTAACTGAGTCTCCACAATCACAGCACAAAACCCTGGATTTTTTAAAGATGCAAGTTCTAGAATTCTCAGGACCTTCAAATGTATTTTTTAAGCCAAGTTAAAATTTTAATATTCTATCTGAATATTATGGTTATTCATTTATTTTGTTAGTAATAATACCAATCGTAAAATGCCATCTCCACTCCACTTTTTAAAGGATGAAAGGCTATTTGTGTGGGAGAGGAGGATGAAGAATTTTAGTTTCTGTTGCTTACGTTTTCAAGTTGTTACTGAGTCTTATATCCATGATATAAACAAATGATAAATTGGGTAGACTGAACAGATAACTTTTTAAAATGAGCATATTTAAGTCAACCTTATTAGAAGCTGGGATGAACAGAAACTGTAATTTAGAAAGATCAACTTACTAAACGTATGGACTAAAACATTAATGATGCCATAGCCAGTGTAGGTGCTTCCAGATCAGGCACTTGTTCAATCACCTTATCTGATTCATGAATTTCTTCCTCTTATAGTCCTCTTTTTTCAACCACCATATTTGTATTTGCTCAGGAGGAGAAAAATGAATAACTACATTACAGTATGTATTTTGATTGGTGGCTTCAAAAGCCCTTGACTTTGATCAAAGGGAAGTTAGGAACCAACTCAAAATTGGAACTCTCAGTTGATTATTCTCCATACACAAGGTTCAAGTGTGGGTTTAAGTCGTGAAGTGCAATTATCGGGTGCAGAAGATAGATCCTATAAGGTGGTCCCTAATGTTCAGAGAGGCAATAAATTGGCAACAGGCTATTCTGAGTAATATAATAACTGTACCTCAAGATAAAGCTCAGGGGAAACAGGATCTCTTCTGGATCAGATCAAGGTCCATTTAATCTGATATCATGTTTCCAAAAGTGACTAGCTAAACTTGTAGGTACAGTTCATAGTCAGGATATGAAACAATTGGCCCCCTTTCCACAGCAAAAGGTATTCCAGTAATGCAGTATTTAAGTCAAGAACTGCAACGTGCATTTTATGTAGTTTAATGCAAATTTTATTTGCAATTTCATAAGATAGGGTTGAAGTTACATATTGCTTCAGTAAATACTTGTTTATATATTTTTCACCGAATCTCCTGACAATCAGTTTGATACTCTGTCTCTCAAATGTTAGGAATATAACAAGAGAAAATCCTCTCACAATCCATTATTGTTACACCATTATATTGGTCTTAATTCCATTTATGAACATACACATTTATGAGAATTGGCAAATGCACTCTGTTATGTCACATGTCACGTCAGTCATAGCAATAAATTTCACCTCTCCAGAAACTCAGTCCTTCATTCAATAACTAGCTAACAACAGAAGCTTCATGGGTGAAATACAGCTAATTAAGGCCCTGTCACACTGCCCAACGGATGCAAAACATTTGTAAAAAGGACAAAGCGGACGAGAAAAATGTTCTATCCGTTGTTATCCATTCTCAAAAGGGGCGAAATTTGCATAAGCAGAGTGGATAACACGAAAAGGAACGGACGGGGGGAGGACGCAGAGCGGATGGAAAGCAGATGCGGAACGGAAGCCTAGCGGATGGAA
>BHFT01004848.1:0-76707 GCA_004320025.1 Laticauda laticaudata
GTAGGTAGCCCAGGCTCTCCGCCTTCTCTTCCAAGCTGCTGGCTTCCTTGTGGTGTCCTGTAAGAGCCTGTGTCCCTTCTGCCATAGATTGTCATTCTCTCTCAGCCATTCGAGCACCTCATCCTCGTGTTCCTCCTCAATGGAGTATTGCCTCCTCTCCGTTCTCACATTATGCCTCTTCCTCCTGTTGGCAGGACCAGATGGGCCCTCATCAGAGGACTTCCAGTTGTTAGGCGGCTGCTCCTCCACACCACCAGCAGCAGGCAGCCCAGCAGGATCATCATCATCAACATTCATCATTCATCAGCAGCAAGCAGCAGCCACCAGCAGGACCAGGATCATCATCAGCAGAGTAAGCACCAGGGCAGTGCAGCAGCACCAGGAAAGCACTAGCAGGACCAGGGAGCACGAGCAGGACAGCAGGACGGAGCAGGAATTTGAGCAAGACCAGGAGCATAGCAGGACCAGCAGGATTGAGCAAGACCAGGAGGCACAAGCAGGATGAGCAGGACCAGCAGGACAGCAGGACCAGCAGGACGAGAGCAGCCTACAGCAGAGTAAGCACCAGCAAGAAGCACCACCCGCCAGAAGCTGGCATTCATCAAGCTCCGTCAGAAGCAGCATCAGCAGAAGCACCAGCCACCAGGAGAGCAGTGCCAGCAGGAGTAAGCACCAGCAGAAGCACCACGCCAGAAGCCAGCATCAGCAGAGTAAGCACGAGCAGAAGCACCACCACCATAAGCAGCATCATCAGCTCCTCCAGAAGCAGAGAAGCAGCAGAAAGCTCCCAGCCCAGAGAGCGAGCCGTGCTACAGAAGCCCCAGCAGCAGTCAGAGTAGGCCAGGGGGGTGAGAGGGTGGCCCTGTCCCTCTTGCAGGGCTGGCAGCAGATGGCTGAGGCTTTCTCTTTCTTCCCCATGGCTTGTGGGGTTTGCTGGCTTGGCAGCAAGGCTGGCAGGACAGGTATGCAGGGGCAGCTGGCAGCAGGCTGGCAGAAGACAAGGCACCAAAGCTGGCAGGCAGGGAGGCAGAAAGGCTGTGGCAGGAAGCTGGCGGGCAGGACTGGATGCGGGGCAGCAGCAAGGCTTGCAGGCAGGCTGGAGCGAGGCTGGCAGGCAGGGCTGGGCAGCGAGGCTGGCAGGCAGGCTGGCAAGGAAAGGCTGGCCAGGAAGCAGGCAGCCAGGCTGGCAGCAGGCATGCAAGGGCAGGGTGGCAAGGCACTCAATGTGTCGTTGGAAGCAGGGTCTTATCCTCTGAATGTGATCTGGGCTTTGGAGCTGCCTCCCTTTATTATCCGCGGGCTGAACGCAAATGCATTCCTCCCCGCATGCGCAGTGATGCTAGGCATCCGCTAGGCCCGCTAGGCATCCGTAGGCTTCCGCTGTGCAATCCGCTTCATCGCTCGGCTTCCTCTGCATCCCGCTGTATCCATTCCGCGTCGCTTTGCTTGCAGCCCCCCGGAAGCCTTGCGGATGTGCCATCGCTCCCATTCTGCTTCCATCTGCAGCTTTCTGTTCCGGCATATCTGCTTTTCCATCCGCCCTGCGTCCTCCCCGTCCGTTCCTTTCCGTGTTATCGCTCTGGAAAATTAATGCAAATTTTTGCCCCTTTTGAGAGCGGATAACAATGGATGGAACATTTTTCTCATCCGCTGTGTCCTTTTTACTAACGTTTTTCATCCATCGGCCAGTGTGACAGGGCCTTTACCAGAAGACTGAAGCATTTTTATTTTCTGGTATATTTTTTATAAATACTTCTTGTAATCCAGTTTACAGTGCTGTCATGTTTTACACAGTATAGAGTTTTATAGCTTTTTAAATTTTCATGAGCCCTTGGCACATTAAAATCATGGTAACTCTATAGTCAAAAATCCTCTTCCTGTTCTGTTAAAAAAGATAATACATAGTAAAACAAAATTACCACTATGATGTTTAACACAGAACTGTCCATGAGTTCATCCAGCCAAAGAAGGTGCTGCAGAGAAAGTTACAAAGCACAATCCTGCTTTATCAGAAGAGCTCCACTCCTGTCTACTCCTGTGCACTCCTTCATGCTCAACATGGAGAGGTTTGGGCCTAAAAACATAGATGTCAACATCTTATGGGACATATGGATGGATGGAACTAGGATAAATAGCTCTCTCATCCTACAGAGTTGAACTCAAATGCATTCATCTGAAATAGCATGGTCTTTCATCCAACATGTACGTCTAAGATGGCCCTGGATTTATTGAGCTAATTTTCAAGCTAGTCTTTGAAGTCAACCATGATTCCCAATAGCAATTTTTGGTATCTGTGCCTCGAGTGTGATTATTTTCAATTAGCTTCCATTTTGTACTCTGTTTTTTGTTAAAATTATGAATTGATAGATAATATGGAAGAAATATTATCTGGTCTTCTTGATGACTACATATGACACTTGAATAATCAGTATTTCATTAACCATATTTGGCAAATGTTCTTTGCAGTCATAAGGGCTACAGATGGTACCTGCAGATTGCATGTTGTCATCCCCTGCCAAGCAGTCTAACAAATATCTGATTTAAAATGTGTTTATTTAAAATATGGGAAATATTCCATGTTTAAATATAAACAAATGGACTGATATCTAATTATTTGAAGCCTCTTGGGGAAAACAAATTTAACAATGACATTTGAAAGCAATGCTGAATAGTAAACACCATTTTTAATAAAAAAAAACATTCCACATTGAAGCATGTCTAAGATATGAACATTGTGTTGTTTTATAACGCTCTTATCTATTTTTAGAGCACAAGAATAAGCCTCAAGATATAAAGCAGCAATTCATGCCAGAAATAATTGTGTACACCATATCAGGTTTAATGCTGTAGAAAAAGTTTTTCTTTTTCCAAATCTGCCATCTTTAAGATGTATAGATTTGAACTCCCAGAATTTCCACTCTCAGAAGAGTCTTGACTGAGGAATTCTGGGATTGGAAGTCAAGTCCACACATTTTAATCATCATCAGTCAATTGCAGAAAGTAGTTTTACTTGGAACAGCTTAAATTCTACCATGATATTTCTAACACGATCAAACAACATCTGCCTATCTCAGGTTTTTGGGAATGAATCAACGTGACTGTGGCAAAAGCAAGCAAAGATAGTACCAATTGGAACATCACTTGAACACCATCAGGACTGACAAATTCACCATCAGTCAAGTGTAAAGCATCATCAAATATCCATATCTGTCAATCCCAGGTCCTTGGGAAGGACTTGATAGGCAGACAAAAATGTCAATTCCAGTGAACATCTGGCTGACTATGCAGTGAACCATAATAAGCCTGGATGTTGCAAGTATCTGAAGGCAACAGAATAGAAGAGAAAGAACTGGATGACAAAATAGAAAGATCTACAAATAGAAATAGAATGACTGTGGCAAAAGAAAGCAAACATAGTACCAATAGCAATACAGGACTCAGGTACAATCCCAACATTGCCTAAATGTAGAGGGCCTAAAGGTGGGGAGAAGATCTCCCTCCACCAGAGCATCAGCCTCTAGTATCTAGCATTTGTGTGTTCAACCAAAGGTCTAAAAAAGATTTGTTGTTATCTTTGCTTAAAGGCAGGTATAGTGCTTGGCATAATCTCTTATCATAAAGTTAGTTGAATGTGCAACCATCAAAATGGGCAGAATGGTTCCCCATTCAGGGAGTCCTAAAGACTTATGGAGATTAAGGTTCACTTGCTTTGTCTTTGAGAGCTGTGCCTGACTAAGTCATTGCACAAACCCCAAATCTTTATTCCCATTTTGTTTACCCCAAAAAACTTTGGGATTGTGTTCAATGATGAAGATATGAGATTTTACAGATATTTCTGGTTTTTTTTTTCTGAATATCAAGAATTATTATACTACTTTTTGAGCCTAATCAAAATGTGGCCAGTGGTGGACACTCTCCTTCTGAAACATTTTCAGGCTGCCTACACATTTTACTCTTCTACTATTTTCTGTGTCCAATTCTTTTATCTATATTTCCTGACATTTATCATTTATATATTCATTGTATTTGTTTATACCACATTTCTCCCAAAACTCAAGATGGTTCTAATTTTACTCCCGTAAGAACAAAACTTTGGGAAGCAGATTGTGCTGAAAGAGAATGACTAGCTCAAATTCATCTGGGGAGCTCAACAACCAAGGGATTGTTTAGACATAATCATTATATTACACTGGTTTTCCACACAAGAGTTGATAACATGACCAAAGTGCTCTAATTTCTCCTAGAATATCTTCTTATCTTTTCTATTACCTTCTCCTATTGATATCTTATGATTATTTTACTTGCTGTTCATATGTTCACTGAGAGCTTATACACTGAAGATAAATTCCTTGGGTTTCCAATCACATTTGGCCAATAAAGAATTCTATTCTATTCTATTCTATTCTATTCTGTTCTGTTCTGTTCTATATTTTATGCTATATTCCTATTCTATTCTATTTTATTTTCTATTCCATTCTTTGCATGTGAGTATTTGTAGTCACAACACCTTGCACAATTGCCAAAGTTTGCTAGATTTAAGTATTCCTTATATCAGCTCATCTTATAAGAGAATACTGAAAACCTGTTTGATTTTGGCATTTTCATTTAAGGTCAGGCAAGATTTTAGCATTCTCAGAGTGAAATGTACAGCAGTTAATTGGAGGGAGGGTTTATGCCATCACATAAAATCATGGAATTGGATCTTGAAAAGGTTACTAACTTCTGCTCTTTCCTTTATCTGATTTTCATTAAAACTGTTGGCAGAATGGGTGGAACTGGAAGGAACAACTTTGTCAATGAGTCAAGTTCTGCTTTGGTAGCATTGTCTTTGATCTATTAACATCCCAGCATCAAATTGTTCTTGAAATGGGAGGAATTTACTGTGGATTCTCTGCTAACAGAGTATCAAAGACTCTGGAGAAAGTAGAAATGTCACACGCTGAGTGCATTTTGCTGGTAATAGAGAGGCATGCAACTTTTTTTTTCAGAATCTGGACTATGTTTACCTGTTAACATGACAGAGTCTAAAAAGACTTGGTGCAATTGCAATTAATTTTTAATTGAATCAGATGCAATTTATTGTAAATAATAGAATAGTATCTCCAATTATTATACTCAAAAATTACATTTTGATGCTGGGATTGATGACTCATATGGATGAGTTCCAGTGCAGCAATATTGAGATGTTTTGGCCATCAAAGATGGCTTAATATCTATGTTGTTAGGTAAATGTCCAGACAACCTTCAAAGGATTCTGAATATCCTGAATTTAGAGGGGAAGTATAGTTAGAAGGCACTCATGATGGGAACCACTTTAAAAAATAATATCTAAATGCATTGAGAAGCCTGACTGTATTTCAAAGGATATAAAAAGAGAAGTTCTCCAGGAATGATCAATTTATCCTGAATTTCAGAATAAATTGATCATTCCTGGTGAACTTCTGTTTTTATACCTCACCAATTTAGAACTCTATGTATTCTGACCCAAATATAAGGGAAAAAGTCAGTAGATACCCAGAAAATGGTCCATGGACCCATCCTTTCTAAGCCTAGATACAAGCAGATGATATTCTATTTCATGATATCTTAAATAACAGTAGCACTTAGACTTATATACCACTTCACAGTACTTTACAGCCCTCTCTAAGCGGGTTACAGATTCAGCATATTGCCCCCAATAATCTGGATCCTACATTTTACTGACCTTGGAAGGATAGAAAGCTGAGTCAATCTTGAGCTGGCAACATGAGCAAAGTTAGCCTGCAATACTATATTCTAACCACTGCACCACCACTGGTTCTAAATAGCCTAATATGCATTGTTTTTTTGCAGACCAAAAGATAAGTGGAAGCTACACTACTTCATATTTTCCTATTTTAAATACTGCTTTTCCACTGTTGTTTTTTCATAAAGAAATAGGCATTATACATTACAGTGTTCTGCAGCTACCAAAAGAAGCTAATGGAGTCCTAGGTTGCAGCAATAGATAGTTTCAAGATCCTGCAAAATGATTGTACTACTTTATACTGCTCTGTGAGCCCACACTTTGACTGCTGGATCCAGTTCCGGTTAATACAAAAAAGATGTTGAGACTCTATAGAGTGCAGAGAAGAGCAACGAAGACCGTTCTTGACAGTTAGACCAATTAGTGGAATGACTTGCCTCAGGAAGTTGTGGATACTCCAACACTTAAGAAGAAATTGGACAACCATTTGTATGAAATGAAGGACCGTGATGGCAAACCTATGACACGCCTGCCACAGGTGGCACACAGAGCCATTTGTGCCGGCATGTGAGCCATAGGCAAACGTACCTCACTGCATATGTGCGCATCTCACAGTTGATTTTTGGCCTGTTTGAGGCCTTTTTTGGCCTCCCAGAGGCTTGAAAAAAGCCTCTGGAGGCTTTGCAGGCCGAATAGGCCCATTTTGTCACTTCCTGTAATACCGAAAGTGACAAAACAGGCCTATTATTCAGCCTGCAAAGCCTGCAGAGGCTTTTTTTCAAGCCTCTGGGAGGCCAAAAAAGGCCTCAAATCAGCTGAAAATCAGCTGTGAGGTGCACTGCAGGTAAGGAGGCAGTGGAGGGATTGCACGCACATGCGCAGGAGGCATGGGGGGGCACGCATTGCCTTTTGGGTGCTGGCACATGAATATGCGAGCGCCAGCGTGCGCACAATTTTGGGCACAGGAACCCAAAAAGGTTAGCTGGTGTAGGATCTCCTGCTTGAGCCAGAGGCTGGAGTAGAAAACCTCCAAGATCCTTTCCAACTCTGTTATTCTGTTACAAATAATTAGGCAACTGAAGCTAAAGCATGAGACAAATGGCTGTGAGAATTCAGGAAGTCTAGTGCAATGAAGAGAAGAATTGGGATGATGGGACAGCAGTCTTCCAGTATTAGAGTTGCTGTTACAGAGAAGAGGGGGTTGACCTTTTCTCCAAAGCACCTGAGGGCAAGGCAAGAAGTAGCTGATGGAAGATTAATAAAGATCTAACCTAGTACTAAGGATAAATTTTCTAACAGTGAGAACGATGAATCAGCAGAATAGCTTACCTTCCAATGTTGTGGATGCTCCATCACTGGAGGTTTTCAAAAAGAGACTGGACAGCCATTTGGAATGGTATCCTACTTGAGCAGATGGGCTGGACTAGAAGACCTCCAGGTCCCTTCCAACTTTATTATTCTATGTTCTATATTCTAGGGCTTTCATGTCCTTTGTGAACCTCAGGTGGAAGAAAAGCTTGAGTTCAGATTATGAGATCAGTCTAGATTTGCAGTTAGGAGAGAAGAAGTTACCTTTGCATTGTCTTTAATTCCTTCAAAATTAGGTTACCTTGGAGATAACCTAATTTCACAAGGTTGTGAAGATTTTTTGTATCTTTGGAATAGATTAAGCGAGACTAAATTTCCCCAACATGTTAGGAAACAATTTTAATGAGCTGCAGATTTTCATTCCTTTTATTTTGACAGTTCTTAAGAATGTCTCTTTGTAATAACAAATGCAATTCAATTCACTTCTTTAGTGAAATTTAGCCCACAGCACAAAACTGTTTGCATTATTCACTTCAGGAAATCAACATTTTTTAATCTAAAATATTAGTGAGGGGCAGCTCACTCTGTCTTTATATTTATAAAAAAAATTCTTTCCAAGTATTGCAAAACATTCTTTACTTTTCCCTATTATTTAGATCTTCTTGATTCTTGATTTTAAACAGCAGTTCATTGAACTGGCCCTCTGATTCCTAATTTTGAAACATGGATGTCAAAATGCATATATGGATCTTATCTGCAGATGGCATCGGTGCACTGTGCATTGTGTTACTTGGTAATTAGTTATGTGCGTAACATTTATTTCTTTTAATAATGCTGCACACTGTATTAAGAATACTGCCATGGTATTCAGGGGATCGGTTTTCTGAAATAAGAGAGCAAGTCATCAGAAGAAAGGAAATACTGTATATATATCATTTCCCTCCCCCACCCCATCTTCCAAAATAAACCACAGCCTATTCTTTGTCAATACTATCAGCAGTTTTCATAACTAACCTCCAGCAGCACACAAAGAAAGTATGAAAGAAGTTGAAAACCTATTGATTGCTTAGATTTGTTTACCCTGTTTTACTTTTTATGCACTTTGATTTCCTAAAAGCTGAATAATGGCTTGCTGCAATTAGAGGGGAGGGATATTTCAGGAGAGTAATGTGTTGGAATATGTTCTTCTCCATTCTTTGATGTCTTCTTATACAATTTCCAATGACATGTTTAAGAATGATGTCATGATATTAAAGCCGCCAGAACAAAGAATTAGCTACTCAATTTATAATCAACTTATAATCATATATTTAGTGACTGCTCAAAGTTTAAAAAGCACTGAAAAAAGTGATATTCATATTTATGACCGGGGTGGGGATCAGCTGGTTTGGACCAGTTCAGGTGAACCAGATGTTAAATTTACATCTGGTTCGTTGAACCAGTAGTTGAACCAAATGGCTAGCCCTTCCTACTCTGCCCCTCCCCTCCCAGGAGTCTCCATGTGGCCTGTTTTGAATGCAGGTAAGTGCAGGGTTCACGTGGAGGCTCTGGGAAGGCAAAAAATGGGCCTTCTGGAAGTCTGGAAACTGACCTGTTTTCGGCTTCTGGAGGGCTCCAAACCCCAGAGGAGGCAGTTTTCACCCTCCAGGAGGACGGAGGGAAGCCTTTGGACCCCGGGGAAGGTGAAAAATGGCCTCCTGGAAGTCCTGGTAGGCCATGCTCACCCAACAACCAGGCAGCAAACCGGTTGCTGGGAGTTTTGAATCCCACGCCTGTTATGCAGCATACCCATGGTCACGAGATCAACATTTGGACTCTTGGCAACTGGCATGTATTTATGATGGTTGCAGTATCCCAGGGTTGTGTGATCATCTTTTATGACCTTCTAAAAGCAAAGTCAATGGGGAAGGCACGTTCAGTTGACAACCGTGATACTAACCTAACAATTGCAGTGATTCGCTTAACAACTGCGTCAAGGAAGGTTGTAAAATGAAGTGTAATGTAAGTTGTAATGTAAGTGTAAGGATGTAAGGTGAGGACCACCTACAGAATCCTTGTTTCTTCAACAATTAAATCAGTTCTCATTTTAACATTGTGATCCACCAAACATATATTCACAAATACTTTGACTCATAGCACAAACTGCCATTCTAATTTTGAATATGAAATACTGAATGTAAGCTTTGCAAGTATTTAAAATATATGCATAATTGCATTTTAGTGCTTCATTTGCAAAAATGCTCAGAAGTTAGACAATGACAAGCCAAGAGCTTATAGAACATGTTCTATGAGTTAAAGCAAGATGGCAGGAACAACCTCAATGATTTGACTTATAGTACATTGGAGTTTGGTGAAAGGCCACTCAAAATGGAATGGATATTTTGTTAAAACCCTTCCACTATAACAATTCCATAAAATATTGGCCTAGGGTTGTCCAAAATGGAATGGATATTTTGTTAAAACCCTTCCACTATAACAATTCCATAAAATATTGGCCTAGGGTTGTCTTTTTGAACAGCCATTTGTCTGGAATAGTAAAGGGTGTCCTATTTGGGTAGGGGGTTGGACTAGAAGACCTCCAAGTTCCCTTCCAACTCTGTAATTCTGTATTTTGTACTCGTGACAGATTCTGATCCAAAAAATTTCCTCCCTTCTCTTCATCTTGGATATTTCTTCCCCTTAATTTTTTTCATCATTGTCTTGTGTAAAATTATTAAACAACCATCTCTGTGAAAATTACATTAATTGTAGAGTTCATATTAATCATTCAGAATAAAGTTGCAGTTCAGGGCAACTATTATCAACCCTCACATATTGTTCCTATGATTTACTTATCTAGTTAGCTAGCTAATCTTTTTGCCATAAATCAATATTAATTCCTTTGCCTCCTAAATGCATAGTGATGCTATTTTATCATTTGATTTTGTACCATTAGTCTTTTATGGTTGCTTCTGTTTGACTTAGAATCCCACTTCTTAATATAATTCAACTACATCCTACCAGCTTCACTTCACTGAGTAAGAAAAATATGTATGCTTTTTCCTATATTGTACAGTTTGCTGATGATAAGGGATATTGATGGAGTGATCTAATCAATGGAGCTAACTTGAAGATTAAAGTCCAAATAAATGAACGCAGGATTTCAGCCTTAGTATAATAATTATCCAGAAGTGTTCAGTAAAAGGGTAAATCATTTTATAATGTTTTGTCATCAATGCATTGATCCTGATGTCTCTGCAAAATATTGCTGAGACCATTAGCATAGCTTAGAATGAATTGTAGCATCAACATTTCATACTGGGATTTCCCATTTCTTGACCAGTGGGGTGGGGCATGCAGATGTGGATGTATGAAAAAAACAATTAGATTACAGTCACAACCATGAGTTTGAATCCTGCTCATATATGTGCCAAAATCATATACAGGTACCAAAAGGTGGGACATCAATCACATGGTTATAACTGTCACCTTGCCTTTTCTGACCTTCACAGTGGACACTACTTTTCTTTGCTTAGCTCTTTAGAACATATTATTAAGTAATATTATTTTTATTTAATTCTATTTTTTCTTCTTTTAAAAAGGCTTTCTCCCCTTCATCAGTTTCTGAGCGATGGAAGCTAGCCTTTAACTTTGAAGAAAAATTTCTGCACACGACTTTGGAGATTCTCAGTCAAATCAGGTCATGATTGTCCCAAAAATGCTTTTTTCAAGAGGCAACTGGACTTTCTGGTTTTTCTTTGAAAACATTTCACTTCTCATTCAAGAAGCTTCCTTAAGCCCATGTCCCACTGCACCAACGGATGCAAAGAGGATGTAAAATGTTAAAAAAGTTGGAAAACGCTATGCATCTGTTGTGTACTCATTGCATACGTGTTTCATACGCTCTATCTGTCGAGCATCTGTCCACTGAGATTTCATCCATGCAAGAAGTTTTGAGCTGCACAAAACTTAGTGAATGAATGAACTTTCCGCCGCGAACAATGTACATCTGTGACATCCGAGCAACAAACTTTCTATGTCCGTTTATCATCCGTTAAACGTCCGCTGTATCCTCTCTGCATCCTCTGGGCATCCCCTCAACTCACATCCGCTGCAGCTGAAAACGGAAAGAGGGAGGAAACAAAAGGTACACGGAACGTCTACACAGCGTTAGTAGCACGGAAATAGAAAGGATGAACAGTGAATGGTTTGCATCCAATATACATTCTCTAGGCTTCCTGTGAACATCCGTTTAACATCCCTGCTACATACTACCCACGTCCGTTCTTTTCCTTTCTTTCCCATTCTGTTTATGCAAATTTTCGCCACTTTTTGGAGTGGATGACAATGGATGGAGCCACCCCCGAAATTTTGCTCATCTGCTGTGTCCTTTTTGCATACGTTTTGCATCTGTTGGCCAGTGGGACCTAGCCTTTAGCTCTGAGCTGAAGAAGTTTCTTGGATGAGAAGTGAAACGTCCTCAAAGAAAAAACAGAAAGTCCAGTTGCCTCTTGAAAAAGTGCCTTTTGGAGATCTGCACACGAGAGCTAAACTGCCAGTTGTCTCTTCTTGAGGAAAAAAGTTGATCAGTGGAAGAACTTTCCATTCATTTTTAGGCAGCTTTTAAAAATAGAAATATTTTATAGGCTGAAGACATCTGAATTACTAAATTTAATCTGGCGGTTCCCTTACCTGACAGTGAAGAAAAATGACTGTATTCTAGCAAGGGCACCTGAGACATAAAATTAATTCCTAAGGGTGGCCCTTTACTGATTGAATAAATGTGTGATACACCTCCTCCATAGCCCCCATTCCTCCTTCATCCAGCCAATGTTTGTGAACTCAAGTGCCATGTTGCTTACTATTGAGGAGCAGAAATGCTCAGTGCAATTCCCAATGGCGGATGCAGAACACATTAAGCCATATAAATTTGTAGCAAGCATATGTTGACATCAGGGTTCCAGACACAAACATCCTAGGCATCTGCCTAGTAACATATTGGCAGAAGGTAGTTGAATGTAAGTAATGTCCCCCTGCAAATTCATAACAGCATTAAACAATAGGATGCCAACAACCCCACTCTGTTCTAAATTGGTCATTTGCTCCAACCATTTGCAACTTGACATCCATTTGTATTTCTGAATCAATATCCAATAATCCACGAGAATTTTAAAGCAAATTATGAAGTTGCCTTGTGTTTTCCATTTCAATCAGTCACACAACAAATGAACAATAAGGATAATAAACTGCCCCCAATTTATCAAGTAACCCTGCAATACAGCGGTTGGGCCATTTTGAAGATGCTCCTCTGTCCAGTAGCAAACTGTTCATTTGACTTTTCCTTCCTTTCTTCTTTCTTCTTTCATGTCGCATCAGTGTGATTGTTGTTGTTCTTGTTTCTTGTATATTGAAGTCATGGCTAGAAAATTGGGAGTGTGTAGAAAAAACAGTTTAATATAAAGTAACTCCTGCTGTTATATTTTAACTTATTAGTTTTGCTTCCTTGAACGGAAACTATTGATCCAGCTGGTCATTCCAGATATTAAGTTATACTTTGGATGTAGCAGTTCCTTGGCCATAATTTTCTCAAATTATAGTCTGTGTGGCTTGAATTATTCCTTTTGCACATACAGAGTAACCTCTGGGCAAATAAGTGTACCTATGATTTTAACCAGCTTGATAAAAATATATCAAGAAATTAACAGTGAAACAATCTACATTGATGAAAATGTATACAGTAAGAATTTGCATGTTGTTATTTCATGTGGCAATAATTCTCAGTTGCACATAAATCATACATAATATAAATTGAACACAGTAAGGGTCAGGGAAAACACTTCAGAGTTGCTTCTTGTAAACGACATTAACATTCACTTTAGATGTGATCATTTCAAAGAGGCCTTCAAAGAAGCCTGATCATAAAAAAAATGACTGAATGACAGGTTAGTTTAATGAATCATATTGCTCATAAAATCAAACTAATAAATAAGATGATAAATGCTTAGATATGAGTGCAATGTTTCTGATTGGAAGTAAGCGCAGCTCCCATCAGTTATTTGCAATCAAAACTACAGGAGATTTAAACAATTTACAAATATACCTTTCCATTTTTAGTACTTTTCACTGCCCCCCCCCCAATATATTTTTCTTTCTTAGTTCATTTATGCTTCATAAATTTAGATCAAACTATACCTACATGAGAACCAGTTTGATGAAGTAGGTAGGCAGCAGGCTAGAAAAGGAGAGACTGTGAGTTGTAGCCCCATCAGAGGTACAAAGCCAGCTGGGTGACTTTGAACCAGTCACTCTCTCTCAGCCCCAGGAAGAAAGCAATGGCAAACTATTTCTTAAAAACTGCAAGGACCTGTCCAAGCAGTCAGCAGGAGTCAACACTAACTTGAAGGCACACAGAAAAGCACTACACATATTTAAAATACATTGATATCAGTGGAGAGAAGCAGAACTACATTTGAATTGGTTACCCGTTTTTTGCTATTTTTGGTAAAGATAAATACAATGAACATCTTTCAGGACAATGCAGAGTCAAACTATGTTGGCTTTATAACAGGTTTGTTCTTGAATCGTTACTGGGTATGAAAAACAAACTGCAAGACAATGGCAACACATTCCAAAACAACATGACTATGTCCATATAGTCACAGGAATCAAGGTTGACAAAAGAAACATTATTGTTTTTTTTTTCCCCTGTTGAATTAAAAGACATTAAAATGGTCAAGTTGGGTTAATTCCAGAGGTGGTATTCAGCAGGTTCTGACCAGTTCTGGAGAACCAGTAGCAGAGATTTTGAGTAGTTTTGGAGAACCGGCAAATACCATCTCTGACTGGCCCCGGCCCCATCTATTCTCTGCCTCCCGAGTCCCAGCTGATCAGCCTTTTGTTGCTCTGTACAGGAGAACAGAACTGGAAAGCAGGTTAGTGGGGTGGGGAGAGAATGGGATTTTGCAGTAACCTTCCCCCAAGAGTGGGGAGGAAATGGAGATTTTACAGTATCCTTCCCCTGTCACACTCACCAAGCCACACCCACAAAGCCATGCCATGCCCACCAAGCCACTCCCACAGAACCAGTAGTAAAAAATTTTGAATCCCACCACTGGTTAATTCATGTCAAAATTTTAAATCCTTGTCTACATAACAATTATATTGGTGGTGCAATCGTTTTGATCTTGAAGTCATACAAGCTACCAAGATAGGTCAGAAAGTAGCACTAATGTATGAATTCGTTCTTGTCACTCTTTCATTTTCTCTCTTTCGCTCTCCAACACCCTCCAAGTTATACATATCAGCGCTTTCCGTAATGTCTCAACGTAGCAGAGACAGCTCCATATAATGTGCCATCCATAGCCTCACTCTCTTCCAGATCATTATTATTGAAGTCTGTGCAATGCCATATTCTTTAGCATTCATTCTCCCCCAGGAAAGGTAACAACAGCACCTTATTGTGCTTTTCATTGATCTTATTCCAAAGCAATGAGCTTTACATTCCATTCATCAGCTGAATTAAGTGGGTGTTATTCATTTTAAAATTAAGTCTTGTAAACACAGCACCTTGGTTCCCCTGACTTTTTGAGGGTAAACAACTCTTTTCTTGGCTCTGTATTTTTACTGTAACCTTACTTATTTCTGACTTCTCAAACACTTGAGGCAATGAAACCATTTTTTTAAAAAAAGATGTGTTTAATATAAGTAATGATATTGATAATGATTCCTTTAATTTATAAAACCATCGGAAATATTATCTGAATAGGCAGCAGACAAGACATGGCATATTCGTCACATGAAAAAGTTCCAATTCTGCCACTCTTTCTTTCTGGATTAGATCTCCTCTATTGAATCCAGTCATGGGGTGAGATTCTACCACTGGGCAGCGAACCAGTTGCTGGGATTTTTGAATCCCACCCTTGAATCCAGTCCATTTTGCCATTTTTTGTTGGTCTCCTTGATCTTTTAATTACAGGTACTCCTCAAGTTCATTTGGTGACTGTTACACTGAAAAAAAGGCACTGAAAAAAGTGACTTATGACCATTTCTCATACTTATGACCCTTGCAGCATCCCCATGGTCATGTGTTTGAAATTCATAAGACTTGGCAACTGACTTGTATTTATGATGGTTGCAGTGTCCAGGAGTCCTGTGATACCCTTTTGGCGATGAAGGTGGGATTCTGAGACAAAGGAGACCAGTCGAGCACGTGACAATGAGGACTGACCAACCGAGATGGCCGTCAGCAACTCGCCACCCGCACCATTCGACCCAACGACAGAGGACTGGGAATCGTACATCGACTGGTTCCTCATGTTCCTTGAGAGCAACAACCTGCAAGAAATCACCAATAAAAGGAAGAGTGGCATGTTTCTAACACACTGTGGGCCCACAGTGTTCAAAATGGCTAAAGCGTTGGCCTAACCTCAGGATGTCACGCAGATGGCATGCCAGAGTTGTACCGACTACTGAGAGCCCATTATGCACCGGGTGTCTCCAACCTTATCAGGAGACATGAATTTGATAAAAGAGCAGGGGAGAGACAGAACGGGGAGAGGGAGTTTCAGAGGAAGACCAAGGCTCACCCCCTTCTTCATCCCAGGGCACGCAGGGAAGAATGGAGAAGAGAGCAATGTGGGTTTCATGGCTTATGAGGGAAGAAAGGGCCCTGATTCCCTTCACAAGGCACACCTGGGGATGAAGTTTAAAGGAGAGGCAGATAGGAGGGACAGTTGTCAGGAACAAACGTTGAGTTTAACTTGTTTGACTGCGGTTATCTGAGTTCCTGGTATCCTCCCAACCGGTTTGATTTACTGCCTTGTTACTTTATTTCTGGAACTCCTATCTTGCTCTGCCAGATTTATTACCTTATTTTGCCTTGTTGGATTTTTATTTTAAAGTTTTTAGTTTACAATGTTTGGACTGGAATATCTTCAGCCAAAGGCTGGTGCAGGTTCATGGGAGAGTTTTTCTCCAGACTGGAAGGTAACCGGGTCATTGGGGGCAAAGTTGGAGCAAATAAAGGACATTGCTCTCTTCTCCATTCTTCCCTGGGATGAAGAGGGGGATGAGCCTTGGTCTTCCCCGTTCTATCTCTCCCCTGCTCTGCCCAGCCTGATTGCTCTTCCCCAGTTTCCTCCACAGTCAATGCAGCCACTCCCCCGCTCCCTATCAGCTGTTCATTTTCCTCCTTGGATTCAGATTCTGAAGGGGAATGACAACTTTTGAGGTTCTGCAAGGGGAACTCTGAACATGTTGAAAAGTAGGCCCACACTTTCCCTTTGCCCCACAGAAAAACACATTCAGCGTTGCAAATTAAAAGAAATAGATGTTGTGTTTAGCACATTTGGTCTTGGTGATCTGTTTTTTTCCTAGTTGTAACTTTCATGTGTGTAATATGTACAGTATCTAAATTCTCACAGTAATGGGATGGACAAAAAACACTGTGAGAGTATAATCAGGCTTAAATTCCTTTTTAGTAGCAGACCTGCCAACCCCTGATAAAGGAAAATCTGGAGACCCATGAAAAAAAATCTGGAGATTCTATAAAAAATAGTGAGATTCACGGTCACGTGAATAACTAACCAATCAGAGCGTGTTATATCCGGTGGTAGAAAAAGCAAAATGGAGGCGCCCAGAGTGAAAAGAAATGTGCTGTATGTATATATGACTGTATGGTAATATCGATATTGCGTGATCTGAGAAGTGGCGTCATGTCGTTTGTGTGAGAATCAGATTTATGTGCGTATAAGCCGATCCCCAAATTTGGAAAAAAAAAAAGCGTTTTAAATTTGGCATGAGATTGAGGAGCCTTGTCATGAGACCGTGAGACATGACAAAAAATCGTGAGACTCATGGCAGAACCGTGAGAGTTGGCAGGGCTGTAGTAGGGAAGAAAATCTTTAAAACTTCCTGTACTAGAAAGATTGCAAATGAAACCCCTATTTTAGTACAAGTATATAAAATGGAGTTCAAAGAAAAATTGTGCATCAGATGCACAAAAAAAGAAAGAGAGAAATTCAGCTTACGGAAGTTATTTTAGAACAGAAAATATATTGTTTAGTTTGTCATCTGTTTCTTAAGAGTAAAATTAAGAGAGACAGAGAGCTTTTTTATATTACTATATTTTGCTGTGGCATGTGCGGTAACTACAGAAGAAAAGCTTAAGTATGGAAACATGCCAAAACACATCATATTTAGCAACATTTGTCTAAACATTTTTCCTAAATAGGAATATTTGTGAGAGGATAATAGTTAGTAAACCCCTTCATTACATAAAGAAGGAATGCAACCACTCCTTGCTTGCAGTGTCCTCTAGTTAGCATAATTAAGCCAAGATATCCAGAACTCAAGAGTTTGTTTACTTAGTCCATGTTTCCATGTCTCACTACCAAACGCATCCAAATCAGGCCAAATGTGGAGTAAACATCTAAGTATGAACTATTGCACCAAATACAATATTCAAGTCAACAAAAAATGAGTACATTTATTTTGAAAAATCTCTGTGGATCATGATATTACATTTTTTAAAGCAAATGACAAAATATAGGCATCCCTTAACCTGCTAAAGAGTTTTGCTAGATGGATATTATAAGGTTAAATTTCTTTGTAGCCTTCACAACCACATAGTAGTTATGGCTGCATACATGCTCTGGTCTTGTCCAAATACTCTGAATTATCTAAAACAGATACCTGTGGCTACTCCGAAAGCAATGAGTGAATAAGTTATTTAAGTAAGGTGTCCTTAGCTCAGGAACATACCAGAAGTGACAAAGAGCTGAGCAGAAAATCAGCACATCTCCTTGAGAAGGGGAGCAACCCTTCCAATCAAGCCAACAACTGGGACTATATATGAACAGCCTATAGGTTCTAATCCTTCTGTGGAAAACAACTCCCTGATTCTGGCCCTGAATTCCTGTCATTCTTGCCCTTTTCCCTCTATTTGGACCCCAGGCTCCACAATTGAGCTAGTTCAACCCTGGAATACTATAAAGAGTTCTTATGGTGTTTCTGCTTGCAGTTGTTCACAACTGTTCTGACCCAAGCCTCATTCAAATCAAAGAAATACACATTATGTATAAATTTTTTAATTTTTAATGCATCTCTGTGAATTCTGTTCATTCACAGGAAAGAATCATTAAAACTAATTGTCCCAGATAAGAGCAAGCCCTTTTAAGGTTGTGAAAGGCTTCCAAGAACACAAGAGTAATTGCAGAGAAATATCCAAAGCCAAAAGTCTCTAAAAACAAATCAGAATAGACAGGACTTTCATGAGAACTTTGAGGTGAAAGAACTTCTTTGCTTCCTGCAAAGAAGCCAATCCCAAAGGCTTGCTTTTATCCCTCATGGGAGGGGCCATCGCCTTTCAGCCTTACTCCCAAGTTGCCTGTGCTGCTTCAGCTGCTCTTTCCTTCAAGAAGCCCTATGCACATGTGCACTGAGCACAGGCACACCAGGGTCCTCTTTGTCACTGCTGCCAGATTCCACAAGCTCCAAAGGCAGCACTCCACTCTCCGATAGTCCTCGCCCACCTCTGCATCACACACAGGCCCCTTGTCCGAGTCCTTGCTCTCAGAAACCTCAGCCGAACAACAACAACACAAGTTACAAGGCAATCTGGACTTTCCAAGCCTTTGCTAATTACTTTCATGACTGCTAGTGGGAAGTTTATGACATGGCAGTAATGCCTTTCAAACTTGTAATTGCCTACTTTCTATTTCGTGTTGACTTGTACAGGACTAAAATATGGACAAAGTCTTGAATCTTTAGCTTTAAGCCATTCCCTGTTTTGCTAACTCACCTTGAGTTCCCTAGGAAGAAACTCGGTCTGTAAAAAAGTTATTGACTCATGGCCGCATCTCTCTTGCCAATCCTTAAATCAGTTTAACAGGATCACAGGTTATGGATTCTGGAATTTCACCTAGAATATTGAAGAATCCATCAGCTTTCAATAACAGTTCAGAGCTTGGGTCATGCCTATGGGAGGAATGAAATCATAAGACCACCTGACTTATTATTAATCTGTGCAACATCCAGGCCCTTTCAATCTGCTTCCCTTGTTAGCATGATATTAATGCTTTCTTGCTGGCAATGGAGTCATTATGCTTGTGGGAATTTTAAAGAAGTGAAAAGTCATGCAGTGATGCAGCTAAGGAAAGTTTGTGTGATGTTGGTGTTGATATTCCCATTTTAACTGTCAGGGCTGAATTAAATGAGTTAATCTGTCAAGTCATTGTGCATTAAGGAAGAATCCTTTCAGACCTTGAAGAGATGAAATGGGACAGTGTGAAGTGATCACTGTGGTATGGAAGAAATAATCCAGTCTTTGGAGATTGTTTGAATTAGGATAAGGACAGAGATCTACTGTTGGAGGAATTTATGGACTTTTGTAAAAAGGATAATGCATTAAGTCATTAAGACTTAAATATTTGCAAATCATGTGGACAACTTTTGTAGGATTCTAAGAACTACGATGTACTACAACTAACTTGAATGTACTCATAAGGTCTATCGTGACCTTGTTTTGCCATTATTAAGAAGTCTAAGAGGAACAGTGGCTGAATGACAGTCAGCAACTCCATACTGCCAGCTAGTCACAGGAGCTGGCAATGAGTCCTCCTCCTCCTCCTCCTCCTTCCTCTCTCCCTTCCTCCCCTCCTCCTCCCTCCTCCTCCTCCTCCTCCTCCTCCTCCTCCTCCTCCTCCTCCTCCGCTCCTCCTTTGGTTCACCAATATTGAAGCAACAGAAAATGAACAATAAAAATGAACAACAGATACAAACTCAATGTTAACCACTTGAAACTTGATTGCAGAAAGCATGACTTCAGCAAAAAGTGGTCAATGCCTGACTCATGTTTTACATCCTCAAACCCCCACTCCTTTAACCTCAAACTATCCACTATTGACCTCACCCCATTCTAAGAGTCTGTAGGGGCGTGCATAAGCGCACCATCGTGCCTCATGTCCCTGTCCTATTGTCCCCATTTAATCATACCTATTTTCTGTATTCTTACTCATGTTTATACTTAAACCTATTATTTTGTAAGTGATTGACAAGTCAAATAAATAAATAAATAAACCAGGTGGAGGTTCTATTTGTAGATACTTCAGGTCTGCTCTTTTAGCTCAGTTGCTAGCACAGTTCTCTCTGGCTGTTTAACTTCAAGGGGCCTGTCAGCCTTCTTTTCATGCTGCTATTCATACAGCCAATGGCAGGACTACAGCCAGAAACACTTAGAAACAATTTGGCTCATTCACCCCCAAATCTGAAGGGTTAGGGATTGGGTAATACTGGAAGACTTTCCTTGACACCTAAAGAGATATATCCAGTTGGGAACTGGAAGGTAACAGGATGTCACCATTCAATGGCCAAGTATGAGTTGCCCTAAATCTACATAATTTTAGTTTCTAAGTATTGTTGCACATGAGTTAATCTTGTTTAAAGGCTGGTTATTACTAACCTGTTTGTAGCTCAATTACAGCTATAATAAAACCATGGATCTAATTTTCTTCAGTGATCTGTATCTTTTTATTTTCAGCCACAAGCACAAATGGTACACAAAATAAATCTCTCCCCCTCTCTCTCCCTCTCTCCCTCCCCCTTTCTTTTCCCTTTCCCCTCTCGCCCCCTCCCTCCCTTCCCTCCCCCTTCCCCCCATCTTACTGGCAGCTTTCCAAAATGTGGTAGAGTTATATAAGAACCACTGCTATCATAATGGGAATTTATAAGAATATTTTAAAAACCCCATTTATTAAAATGAGGGATCATGAAGGCTTCTATTTTTAAGGGTGTCGATTATCCTAGTCAATGAGGTGATAAGGTTTTGTTTGTTTGAAGGAATTTTACTTCTTGAATTGGACTAACTTCTAGAGGATCTTGGAAAGTCATGAAAACAGAGAAATTGGACTTTGTGACTTTGTGTCATTATCTCAAGCTAGCAAACCAATCATCCCCCCTCCTTTTATATATTTTCCTTGCCTTTTTCTTCAACATTTAAAAAAAACCCACATTTTTTTTGTTTTAATTCATCCTTTTCTCTTCAGGAGAGCCTAGATAAGGGAGTATATGAAATGTCACGCCCCAAGATACAATCTTTTTATACTGTTGTTGCTCTCTAGCCCCATTTAGTGGCCGGAGGAACAAATACCAATTATATTGTTTGAAGCTGACCCAATCCATTTACCCATCAGCCCGCACTCTCAAAAGAAGTGCACACTGAGAAGCCAGACTCAGTTTCCTTTAGCATTTGGAGAAAGCAGAAGCACAAAGAAGAATCCATCTTAATCTGTGGCACATAGTCATCCAAGGACAAATTGTTATGTTCAGCTCAGTAATGCCTATCTTGTATTTGGTTCTCATGTATGTATTCCTATTTTCCCCAGTTTCACCATATCCTTTCAAAAAAGCATTCAGATCTATGCACACGGTCTGCTTTATTGGAGGATAGGTGGGTTTAGGGATGTGGTGGCTCAGTGGCTAAGATGCTGAGCATGTCGATCAGAAAGGTTGGCGGTTCGAATCCCTAGCACTGTGTAATGAAATGAGCTCCCATTACTTATCCTAGCTTCTGGCAACTTAACAGTTTGAAAGCATGTAAAAATGAAAGTGGAAAATAGGGACCACTTTGGTGGGAAGGTAACAATATTCTGTGCTCCTTTGGCATTTAGTTGTGCCAGCCACATGACCATGGAGACGTCTTTGGACAGCACTGGCTCCTCAGCATTGTAACGGAGATGAGCACCTCCCCTTAGAACCAGAAACGACTAGCACAAATGTGCGAGGGGAACTTTTACTTTTAGGTGGGTTTAGCTGCATGTCAAGCTGCACACAGACTAATGTGTAGTAAAGACAGAATATGAAAAAAGGAGCTTTATGCAGTTGTACAATCATTGACCATACAGTTAGGGACAGGCAGATAAATACTATAATGATCTGCAAGATATATGTCATGTGTGTATTCTTGCCTGAGGAGACTCCAGCTGTATCTACACTAAGTGCAAATTTATTACACTGTTGGGGGAAAAAGTAGATGATCTCATGTCACATTGTGACAAACTGTCTCCTGTTACAAACTGTCACACTGAGACACATTACAAAAATCAAGGAGTTTGTAGATTAGACCGATGGTGGGATTCACATTTTTTTACTACTGGTTCTGTGGGTGTGGCAAGGAAAAGATAGTGTACAATCTCCAGTCAGAGGTGGTATTTGCCGGTTCTCTGAACTACTCAAAATTTCTGCTACTGGTTCTTCAAAACTGGTCAGAACCTGCTGAATACCACCTCTGGATTAGATAAATGGGATGTCTAGAAAAAGAACATCGAGATGAAAAGACTATTATCATTCCTCTCCTCAAAAACATAGGCTTATAGAGGAGGTCTGATTACCTGGTAGCAGGTAATTCAAAGGATCAAGAGAACCAAGAAACAGCTTCTGTTGCTGGAGCTCTGCAATCACTTTCAGGTCCTCCTCCTGATAAATGATTCACAGATTTCTGAAAAATGTATTTTCACACGATGTTCTGGGAAGAAGAGAAGCTTGGACTTCCATGGAAGTGAGGAAAACAGGTGGTTATCACAAAGAGGAAAAGGGCTATGGTGATGATGGATGATTGTTAATAAGGCATTTGATAAAGTAGACCATAGTTTATTTCTTGGTAAGATAGAACAATTGTGGATGGACAATATCATCATGAGGGGATTTGTAGTTGGATGACCAACCACACTCAGCATATAGCCCTCAACAGAAGTACATCTACATGAAGGGAAGGATTAGAAGAGTACCTGAAGGTTCTGCCTTGGGTCTTGGGCCTTGTGCTCTTCAACCTCTTCATAAATGACATAGATGAGGGAATTGAAGGGATGGTCATCAAATTTGAAGATAACACAAGCTGGGGGGATTAGTAACACTTTGGAAGATAGACTCAAGATTCAGAAGGATCTCTACAGCAGCGGTCCCCAATCTTTCTGGTTTTGCAGAACAGTGGGGTGGGGGAGAGGGGATGGTTCCATATGAGGAGGGGATGGTTCCATATGCATGTATGTGATTGTGCTTATTTACCGCTTCTGTGGCCCAGTTCTGAATGGGCCACAGTCCGGTACCTGGCCACAGCCTGGGGATTGAGAGACCAGCAGGAGCAAGTGATGAAACATAACTAGTTTGCATTTGACATCAGGATGCATGCATGAAAAGGTGGTGTTTGTACCGTGGTCAAACGAAATGAGATGTGGTCACATCTCATACAAATTTTCGCACTGTAAGATGCTCTGGAATATACAACATATTTTTTGCACTATAAGATGCTCTGGACTATATGATGCACATTAGCTTTAGAGGAGGAAAACAAGAAAAAAATCTGCCTCTGACTCCCAGCATCCATCCAGTATTCATTCATTCCTTGCAGCAAACAGCAAACAGTCTGGTCAACTTCAGTATGTTATCAGCACGTAGCTCATCAGGCCTACGCTCCATTGTGCCCACTATTGGTCAACTAAGCTGAGCTGCTACTACTGGCAGGGAACACTGGAGCCTTCACTGCCAAGCAGCTGATTGGTGGTTGGATCGGCCTCTAGGAATACTGCCGATCAGCTGTTCTAGGCTCTTGGGATTGCCACTGCTGCCACCTATTGCTGCCCATTTGCTGCTGCCTGTTCACTGCTTTCCCATTCACCTATGCCCCCAATAGCCACTGCCCTTTTGCTGCCGCCATTTACCATTGATTGCAGCCACCCATTTGCCACTGCCCATCAGCGGCGATTGGGTGGCAGCAAACAGGCAGCAATCGGGAGACAGCAAATGGACAGGTGGTGAACAGGTAGGCAGTGAACAGGTGGCAGTGAATGGGTGGTGATAATTGACAGTAGTGGTGGCAATCTTCACTACCTAGAACAGCTGATTGGCAGCATTATGGGAAGCGGATCCAACTGCCAATCAGCTGCTTGGCAACAAAGGCTGCTCAATTCCCAAGCAATGGCACTGCATCAACTCCCCTCCGCCCCATTGCAATATTTGCTCTGTAAGATGCATAGATATTTCCACCCACTTTTTTTGGGGGTGGGGGAAGTGCGTCTTATAGTGCAAAAAAATACCATAAATGTGGATTCCTAGAAAGCTATCATAACTAAAAAAAGAGCTTTTTATTCTTTGTTATTATTTATTATTATTATAGAAGAGAATGGAATGGAAGAAGACATTGTATAAATTTGTACTTATTTAAAGTGCTATTGGAATTCAAATGACTTTTTCTTCTCTTTGTAATGTGTATACATCTTTGAAACATTTCACTATTCAGCACTTTTGAGTCATATATAATTCTTCACAATTGTGTGTAGCAAGGCCAATATTCAGCTTAGTCATGGTAGAGTTAAACATATAATGTCATTCAAGAGTCCCCTATTGCATAGAGTGGCTTGTAGGTCACAACATTTGTTGTGTACAGTGAACAAAGGTGATGTGTCTAGTAAAACCTACATTGGTTTTTGAAATGTCTATGCTACTAGAATGTTCCAATCAATGAAAACCTTTCAACCTTTCTATTGATTTGTATCCCTCTGATAACCTAAACTCTCGTCTGTCTTTCCATTCCACTATTGTGATTTATTGTTCTGGGGAAAATGGCCAAGGTACAGGTCTATACATTGGCAGCCTCCTTGTAAGTGAGATAGGAATACCCAGAGCTACTTTTTCCATGACTTAGCTTGCATCAATGTATGTATGAATGCCAAAAAGCAACAAAATTCCTTAATCAAACAAGGATGCTGTGTCATTTGTATGAAACTATAGTTTTGATTAATACACCAGTCTAATTGAAATTATCTAGAAGTGAGGTCCTAGCAATCAAAAATTGTAAAGTTGCTTGAAAACTAATAATGCAACTGTACCTAGTTTGGAATGTGGATGACACTAAATGTCACACTCCCACCTTCAGGCAGGCAATTATTTATTTATTTGCTTGCTTACTTGTCCTATTTACATGGCTGCCATCTCAAATTCATGGTCCTGAATGGCTAATAATATATATTTAAAAACTTTGACTGCAGCAAGATTACTTTATGCATAGCAATGGAGGGTCACCTCGATCACCACAATGGATGCAACAGTTGATGGGAGTTAGCAGAATGGATAAATTGACTGTTTTGATCAAAGGGAAAAAAATCAAATACTTTCATTTCTACTTGGAAACCACTTCTGGACTTTGTGCTTGAGGTAGGAAAAAAAATGAAACTTTGATTTTGGGTTTTACCGATTAGCTAGATCCATTGTTATAGAAATGGCAAGTTCATACGATTATGTAAATATAAAAAGTTGAGGTTTGATATTAATACCTTATACTATTGCACCAAAAGGAGTCAAAAGTAAATGCCTTTTTTTTCTTTTTCCCATTTTCTTTCCCTCCCCTTTCCCTTCCCTTCCCTGTTGTTCCTACTATGTACTTTTTCATTTTCTTTGTATGATATATTGAAAACTAATAAAAACTGTTTTTAAAAAACATGAAAGCTACAAAAAGCAAGGCATACTGTATGGAAAGAGACTCATCAGTCACAAATCAGCATAATAAATGTACAGGCTCAGCTTTATCTCCTGGCCCCCAGGCCAATTATTCTAAGGCCTTATGAAAGTTCAGAAGCATTGGGATCAATCCACAGGTGGTATTCAGCAGGTTCTGACCTATTCTGGAGAACCAGCAGTGGAAAATTTGAGTAGTTCGGAGAACCGGTAAATGCCACCTCTGGCCCTGCCCCCACCTATTATCTGCCTCCTGAGTCCCAGCTGATTGGCTGGGTCTTCTTTTGTTGCCTGCACAGGAGAACGGAGCTGGAAAGCAGGTTAGTGGGGTGGGAGGTGAATAGAGACTTTGCAGTATCTTCCCCTACCACGGTCATCAAGCCACACCTACAGAACCGGTAATAAAAAATTTTGAATCCCACCACTGATTCTATCCAATAAATTTTAGTGCACACGATGCATTTTACAGGTAATCCTTGCTTAACAACTAGTCATTTAGCCATCTGAAGTTATAGCAGACCCCCCCAAAAAAAGGTTCTTATGACTCTGATTTGAAGTTCTGATATCCACCCCTCCATGGTCATATGATCTCATTTGGGCACTTAGCAGTTTGTCATGCAATGACCTGTTCAATAATTGGCTTTAATCTTTAATTTAATCTTTAATTTTTAATTTTTTAATTTGACTGCAATTCCGGGTTCAATTATGATAAGTCAAGGAGTACCTTTATAGTCTTAGTCATCAAAACATCACTACCAGTTCTATGGGTGTGGCTTGGTGGGTGTGGCAGGGGAAGGATACTGTAAAATCTCCAGTCAGAGGTGTTAATTGCTGGTTCTCCGAACTACTCAAAATTTCTGTTGCCTGTTCTCCAGAACTGGTCAGAACCTGCTGAATACCACCGCTGACACACACAGACACACACACACACATATATACATACACACACATACACACATATACATACACACACACAGAGTACAGACAAACACACACACATCAAATTTTAATTAAATTTATAACTGCTATAATGGTCAGAAGCTATTCCTTTATCTTTTTCTTTCATTTCTCTCTCTCTTTTTAATGTATCTCTTATTTACTTATTACTTTCACTTACTTTCCTTTTTAAATGTGTATTGCTTTTAGCCTGTAAAACATTCTGTAATAAAAATTTTAAGAAAGAAAATAATAGTAATTCTAATTTAAAATATATTTACCAAATACTAAAAAACTATATATATACCTCAATATCTATACCTCTACCTCTATTTCTATTTAATTAAAAAAATAATATACTGCAGTATGAAATGGAGAGACATTTCAACAGGAATAGGTTAGAATAGGTTTTCCCATCAGGTGTTGGACTTACAACTCCCATTATTCAGAAGTGTCTGCCTTCTTGACTTTTTTTTAATCCTTACAAGAATGTTTGTTGTGCATGCTGGAAACCAACAATTGATGGAAATAACCCACTGCAAAAAGCTGTGGTAGAAAATTCATCTGGAACCATAAAAAATCATTCTAACAGATAATAAATGAGACAATAAATGCTAATTTTCTCTTTCTCAGAGAAGTTCTCACGAGCTAGATCTTTTAATCACAGCTTGTTATTAAAAGTACATTACTCATCTGTTGTTCTAATGATGGTAACTTTTCATTTTCACATAATGTGTGAGGGAACTTAGAAGATAAACAAGGAGACCATAAAATTTTGATGTATTTCTGCAAGATGAAGTATGCTTCAGATGTTTTGAAAATAAGTTTCCTTCACCCACAGGCAGAAGAGCCAACTGGGTTATGGAAACTGTATACAAATTACATGGAAGATGCAGACTTGATTCACAGTGATTCATAGGAGAAAAAGAGAGGTTTTTAACTCTCTTTAAACACAACCTGCAGCCTTTTAAAATCTTGAATGTAGACCTCAGATGCTGTCTATTAGTGTGAAAAAGGATTTTTGAAAAACATTAGAAGAGTAATCACTATTAAATTATTTTCAATGTGATTTTAATTAAATTAATACATTAATAAAATCAAATTGTAACAAAAATATCTTTCAATTATATGCAGCTCTTAGCTGTATAGAATTAAAGAATAAGAGAGTTAGAAGGGACCTTGGAGGTCTTCTATTTCAACTTCCTCCTCAAGTTGGTTGTCCAATCTCTTTTGAAAAGCCTCCACTGATGGAGCACTTAAAACATCTAAAGGCAAACCTTTTCACTGGCTATTGTTCTCACTGTCACAAAATGTTTTCTTAATTCTAGACTGGATCTCTCATTGATTAGTTCCCATCTCTTACTTCTTGTCTTGGCCTCATGTGCTTTGAAGAACAGGTGAACTTTCTCTTCTTTCAGATAGCCCTTCAAGAACTGCTATAATGTCACTTCTAGTCCTTCTCTTTGTTAGACAAGACTAAAGGCTAGGTTCCACTGGCTGACGGATGCAAAACGTATGCAAAAAAGACACAGCGGACGAGCAAAATTTTGGGGGTGGCTCCATCCCTTGTTATCCGCTCCAAAAAGTGCCCCAAATTTGCATAAACAAATGAAAAAGAATCGAAAAGGAACAGATGGGTAGTACATAGCGGAGGATGTAAGCGGATGTTCGTAGGAAGCCTAGTGGATGACAGCAGATGGAAGCGGATGACACTCTGAAGGGCTTCAGGGGAGAATTGCAAAGGACGCATAGCAGAAGGAGCGGACGCGTACGGATGATGTGATGCATCACAGACACCTACAGGATGCATAGCGGTTACATAGGGATGCAAAGCGTTCACTGCGCATGCGGGAGGATGAATTGTGTCAGCTCGTGGATATAAAAGATGCAGCTCGCAAGCAGTCACAGTCAGAGAGAAAGACGTGCTCGCACAGACATCTTTGAATAACACCATGTTCGTCAGTCAGGGAGAAGAGGAAGCCTGTGCCTACTCGCCAGCCCTGGCAAGAGGACAGAACCACCATCCACCCGGCACTGACTTTGAAGCTACTGTGCTCTGCTGCTGCTGCTGTGTGGTGGCTGCTGGTGTTGCTGCTGCTGGTGCTTCTCCTGCTGGTGCTGCTGGTGCTGCTGGTGCTTCTTCTGCTGCTGCTGTGTTGCTGTCTGTTGCTGTGGTGGTCCAGCCCAATGCCCTCAAAGCCCTGCTGCTCAAGCCCTGAAGGCCCTGATGCTGAAGCCCTGCCAAGGAGGAGGCAAGGAAGGAGAAGGGAGAGAAAACAGACACACTTTCCGAGAAGCACGAGGAGGAGGTGCTGGAATGGTGAGGGAGAACGAGTACCTGTGGAGAAAGGGCACAGACTCTATCGCACACCAAGAGGAAAGCAGCTTGGAGAGACAAGCAGAGAGCTGGGCTACACTTCAGAACTACTCCTGGATGGTGGAAGCACATGCACACCTGGTATGGCAAGCTACACTGAGAAAATCTGCCAGCCTCTGTCAAGCTCACTGACCGGGAATAACGTCATTGCCAAGTGCAGTTCCTGGAGGTGAGGTCCGCACTGAGGAGCAGCCTCTCTGACACCCCTCTCCTCAGACAGCCACAGACAGCCAGTTTCTTCCAGCCAGGAAGACATACACTGTCCAGGCAGGTGTCTTCGGAGGGCCCCACGGCAAAACCCCCAACAGCTACACCCATGCCAGAGATGTGGAGGATCCCTGTCTCAGATGGGGGAAGAAGCAGCAGTCACAACCCACACCACCCCAGCTCCACCTCCACAGAAGCAGGCAGAGAGGCAGAGGAGACTGGAGGGCAGAGCCACACTGTCGTTGGAGATCAGGACACAATCAAAACCAGCACAGATCTTCTCTCTCAGCTGGTCATAGCGACATACCATCCTCGAACTGGAACCCTTCATCACCTACATGAGCCACACCCTCATGACCTGCCGAGCCAGTACCAGGTGATGAAGCAGAAGATCACAGCACTTCTGCACAACCTCCAGGCCAGCTGAACCTGCTCCGACCAGTCCAGGTCTGCTCCTCCACCCAGTGTGTCACAGCCTCCACGGCTTCAACAGCCCCTCACCTACCAAGCTATGAGTACCAGGACTTCCCACAGCAGAGAGCCTTCCAGTCAGGCCCAGGTTCATCACATGCCACAGATGCCTCACCTCGCCCAGCTGCAGACCAGACAGCCACACACTCCTCCTTCTCCACCCACAGCCAAGCCTCAATGGACAATCTTATCATACTGTGGCCTACATCCCAGGTCCTTGATGAGGCCTCTCAACTCACGGGACTGAGTCAGCTCTCTGAGAGCTTCCTCAACACACCATCCCTGTTGTACTCTCGGGCCAAGCACCCAATGACGCTCAGACACAGTCCAGCCACACCACCTCACGGTCCTGCCTGCTTGATAGCTGAGACAATGACGATGCCTCAGAGTGATGAGAATAGTGCAGAGACTAGTTTTTACCTGTTCTACTTTATATTTGCTATAGACACTTTACTTGGTCATTTCCTTTTTAATAAAGTCATACAGTTTACTAAAGACAGTCATTAATAAAGGTTATCTTTGCTTCACACACTTGGTTCATTTTATTTACTTCATGAAGTGTTGGGAAAACTTTGAAAAATGGTTAAGCCTTTGCATGCTTGTGGATGGATAAGGATAGTTGTGGGATGGGTAAGGATAGTTGTGGGATGGGAAGGATAGCTGTGGGATAGGTAAGGATAGCTGTGATGGATAAGGATAGCTTGGGAAGGTAAGATAGTTGTGAGGATGGGTAAGGATAGTTGTGGATAGTTAAGGATAGTGTGGATAGATAAACTCCAGTGCAAGCATAGTGGCATTGTATGGTCCCCCTCCAGCTGCACAATATGGACCTTTTGATCAATAACAATTTATTCATTGATCAACACAACAAACAAAGGCTGGGCTTTTCAGCCACATGCTTCCCATCTATGGCTCCAACTGTGTGGGAAAGTTCCACCTCTGATACCACTCTTCTGCACTTTCCTCCAGCCTTCTTCAGTGGTGGACACGGAGGAAGCCTCCACGTATTCTTCAATGATGGCCTGCACCACTTCTGTGATCACTTTCTGATGCTTTGTGTGGCACCCTCAGGTATACTGCAGTTTTCGTTATTGTGGTTCCAGAGCAGGTGGCGCAGAGTCAGTGCCCTTCAGTCCAGGTCAGGTTGGGATGGAAGTGGTGCTTAGCTTGGTCAACTGGTCTCAGACGCTCTACAAGTTCGTCAAACATTGCTGGTGGCATCATCATGAAGTGCTGAATGCACGAGGTCTTCATTCCTCAGCTGTACCATCAGCTTGTCATACAGTCCAAACTCCACTCTTCTCCCGATCATCATCAGACACACAGCTCTGGAATGTCTCCTTCTCCTTGTGTAGAAAAGGTGAAACAGTCTGAACAGGGCTTGGTTCTGGTGTTGAATGATCGCAGCTACCATAAGGACTGTGTTATGATCTTTGTGGAGATCAATGGATGATGTTGAAGAGCAAGACAAGGGTGAAGAGGTCTGTACACCACGGTTGTGGACTGATACTGAGATCAGGTGATTTCCTCCCCCTTTTTATAGGAAATATTGTTTCACTAGGTGTCCTTCCACAACTGTAGACATATCCAGACATCCTAAATATCCGAGATACACCCATATACAAACGTTTTGTCCATTTTGAATACTTTATATACGAGATGCATATGTTAACCCTTTCTATTTCTGTGCTACTAACGCTGTGTGGACTTCCATGTACCTTTCGCTTCCTCCCTCTTTCATTTTCACGGCAGCGGATGTGAGTTGCGAGGATGTCCAGAGGATGCGAGAGGATATAGCATACGTTTAACGATGATAACGGACATAGAACATTTGTTGCCCGTATGTGTCACGGATGTACATTGTACGCAGGCAGAAAGTTCATCCGCTCAAAAGTTTTGTGCAGCTCAAACGTCTTGCGCAGATGAAATCGCAGTGGACGGATGCTCTACGGATAAGAGCTATGAAACACATATGCAGTGAGTACACAACGGATGCATCGCGTTTTCCAACGGATGGCAAGCTTTTTTGTCCGTTTTACTTCCTCTTTGCATCCATTGGTGCAGTGGGACATGGGCTTTACCCAGTTCCTGCAACTGTTCATCATATTCTTTTGCCTATAGTCCCTCAATAATCTTTGTTAAGCTTCTCTGCACTCTTTTTAGAACCTCAAAATGTATAGTGTACCTACCTGTGCATTTAGTTTTTCTTGCTACTTTTTTATTTTTTATTTGTAAAGTGTAAAACATTACAAAGAAATAACTAATTCCTCAAAGGAATTATTTTTCCTAGCAAAATATAGCAATAGCACTTAGACTTATATACCACTTTACAGTGCTTTACAGCCCTCTCTTAGCAGTTTACAGATTCAGCATATCGTCCCCAACAATCTGGGTCCTCATTTTACCCACCTTGGAAGGATTGAAAGCTGAGTCAACCTTGAGCCTGTGAGATTTGAACTGCCAAATTGCAGGCCAGCTGGCAATCAGCAGAAGTAGCCTGCAGTACTGCAATCTAACTACTGCATCACCAAGGCTCAAATATAACATTAGCTACCAAAAAAGCCCCACTTGTTTAGTGTGTTTCAAATCATCCTACTTTTCTTGTTTTTCTAGAAACAAAAGTTGTAATGAAATAATAAAAAGTTTCTGTTTTTCATTAGTGAGTCATCACAAATGTCATTACAATCTGTCAGAGAGGCTGACTGAGCCAGAAGCATATTTTATTTTACTCCGTGTTTGTTCAATATGGGATTATCAGAAGACTTTAATTAGTCCCTTATATAGTAAGCCCCTTGTATAAAGCTACTTTTATATAGCAGATTTAATCATCTTAGTTTGTTAAAAAATTGTACATTGATTCACCTAAGAATGTTTTCTTCCTGTTCATGAAGGACTTTGCCATCACAGATAATTAGAACAGCTTTTCTGTAATACCTACTAGTCTTCAAATACACATTTTGTTTTGTTTTATTATTTCTGACTTAATCCAGATCTTTTTTTGAAAATAATTTTTACAAAAAGGTAAATATCTAATACCAAATCAAGTCTTTATTATAGTCAAAGACCAGAATAAGAACAGAATGCAACACAATAAAATCATAAAGCATAAAAATGCAACACAATAAAATTACACAAAATGCTAAAACATATAATAACAAAAATCTAAAACAAAATAATCTAAAGAAGTCTTAAGATAGGGATAAAAGCAATCAATAGAAATAAAAATACCTGGCAAACTGAGTATGATAATATAAAATTATATTATCTAGGTGTTCATTAAAATGGTTTGAGGCACAGGTCACTTTATAATGGATTTTAGGCACCACTGCACAGAAACTGCCAACATTACATCTTGTAGCAGGGTTGCTACCTGAAAGCAGCTGGAAGTCGTGAAGTTTTTTGGTGTGCTCTGGGTATTTATGGAATAATGATGAAGTAAATGTGTCTATAGCTCAAGCACCGGGAGAGCAGTCTTTCTATGGTTTCTACATAGCTAGAGTGGTGGGGTCATTGCCTTTTTGGTAGGGGATCTTCCTGTATTGACATTCAAGGACAACTGAGGGGAGGGTGTGACATCCTGCCAAATTAAATGGCCTTGGATAATCAGATCCTTCAAGATTTGTTAAACATGCCATAAGGAAGGCAGAGTATCTGTTGGATTCACTGGCAACAAAGATTGGGGAGCTGGCTAGGTTCAGCTGTGCTCTTTGTCTGCTACATGCTGTTTAATGACTACTTTGACCTGTCATATCCCATACTGAGTAAAAGACCTGGAAGTCCAAGGATGCAGGCAGGGCTGCTACCTTTTCCCATGTGGACTGAAAATCATCCCTTGTGGTTAGTGGGACAAAGCCAAGGGGAAAAGATAGTCAGAACCAGTAGTTGGATATGATTACCCACACTCTAACCTCTATGGTCATGAGGCCAGCTTCTAACCTTGAGGTGGCATTAGAGATTTATTTTGGGGCTTGAAGGGCTGATCTTAGGTATTTGAACTGAACACATTCTAATAGTGTAAAACTGGAGAGGGGGCCAGCTGGGCATCCTGGAGAAGATGCATGATTGACTTAACCTAAAATAAATTGAGTGCTGCAAAATGATAGTGAGAATGATAGTGGCCATCTCAAAAATAAAGGATGGGAGTTGAGCTCCAATGCACTTTAAAGGGTTTGTTTGTTTACTTCATGAAATGATTGTCAACTTATTAACAGTAGTTTAATTTCTAAGGCACATATAACATTGAAATAAGAGCATTATTTCCTTACTTCATTTGAAATGCACAATTTAGCCTTTTCTTTCCAGAGTTCAATCATTTGGCCACAATAACTGCCTGATGCTCTAACCCTCTTTATTACAGCCCTGATTAATAGATTCCCTGTTTCTTGACTTTTCCTAGCTTTGGAGGAGAACAAAGTTTTGTCATTTTTGGATAACTTGGGCTAAAAGGGCAGTGACAGAATTATTCACACTTGTTTCACTTTTTTTTGGGGGGGGGGGGTGTATCATTTTGTCNGGGGGGGGGGTATGTATCATTTTGTCTTCCTTCAATGAATTTATATTGTAAAAAAATGGGGGCAGGGCAGGAGGTCCATCCTTTCAGTGTCCCATCAATGAACTTGTAAAACAACAAAGGACCTTGGAGCGAGGACACAGAGACTAGAAGTGAGGCACATTAATAGGGAAAGCTGAATAGCCAATGTCTACATATGGAATGAAGTACAGCAGGGAAATTGCTCTCATTGATAAGACACAGGTTAAAAAAGACTACTTTTGATGAGTAGCAGAAAAATACAGGCCATGGTAGACTTCCTTGGGGCTGGGCATAGGAAGAAGATATGAGGGCAAGTTAGTCTTGCAGATCCAACTAAGATCTGCTGGGCAAGAAGGAGAAACCTGTGGCTGAAGGGCTAAGCAGAATGTTTGTCAGAGAGATCTGAAACTAGATCTCTCTGAAGAAACTACTGAGAAGCTGAGTTGAAGAAGCTTCTTGGATAAGAAGTGAAACATCTTCAAAGAAAAACCAGAAAGTCCAGTTGCCTCTTGAAAAAGCACCTTGGGACAACCATGATCCATAGATATCTGAAACCAGACTAAGGGCCCACCACATAGATCCACATCACATATCATGCCTCTGAGGAAAATTGAGTGAACTTGGAATATGTTTTCTCATTGCAGAATAAATGTAGGAGATGAACAGGCTGAGAAAAGGGTCAAAAGTGTCATAAGCCCTGAGACCCTGCAAGCCCACAAGAGATCTAAGTCCAGCCCACCTTGAATGCCTCTCTTTCACTCATTGCCTTTAACTATTAGTTGGCCAGATTCTTGTAGAGGGCTTAAGCTTGCAATAAATGTTTATACTCACTTGAACTTCCTGAACCTCCTGATTTCCCCGGCACTTGAAAATAAATGCATCTTATCTCCTCACAAGGATGAAAATAGTCTGCCATCCAGCAACATTTTCCCATTGTAGGGAATTGCAACATATAATCCATTACACCAGCACAGAACTTTGACATTTTAAGTTGATTGTATCTGCATAAATGTTTTTGTGAATTATTTTCTCAGCCAAGTACCTTCATCAGAGGTTAGCATTTAGTGGATTCCAAAACATCTGATTTAAGGGCCTGTCACATAGGCTGACGGATGCAAAAAGTATGTAAAAAGGACACAGCGGACGAGAAAATTTTCCATCTGTTGTTATCCGCTCTCAAAAGTGGCCCAAATTTGCATAAACAGAGTGGACAACAACAGAAGGAACGGACCGTGGGGAAGGATGTTTGCTGGGGATGTAAAGTGGATGCTCCACGAAGCGACTAGCGGATGGAGCGGATGGAAGCGGATGGAAGCGGATGGGCACATCGCAGGGCTTCGGGGGAGCACAGCGGAGCGGATGCGCAGTGGTAGGAATGATTGCAGAGCAAGATGCCTAGACGGATGACGCGGATGCATCATGGACGCCTAGCGGATGCAAGCCGTCACTGATGCAGGAGAGACATGGCGTCAGTTGGTCGATTATAGGATGCATTCGACTATTAAAGGATGCACCGCAGCGGTACATTCGAGAGAAGAACCTGCTGCCAGGACACATCTCAGCAAACAGAAAACCTGTGCCATCTTTCTGTCAGCCCTGGCAAGAAGGACAGGGGCACCATCCACCCCTGGCCCTGACTCTGACTTTGCTGGGGCTTTGCTGCTCGGCTGACTTCTGTTGGTGCTGGGTGCTTCTGCTGGTGCTACTGCTGGTGCGGGCATATCTGGCGGTGCTTATTATGCTGGCTGCATGCTCCTGGTGCTGGTGCTCTGCTGGTGCTTACTCTGTGGTGGCGTGCTCCTACTCTGCATGGTGCTGCATGGTCCTGCATGGAATGCTACCTGTACCTGCTCGGTACCTGCGTGAGTCATACATACATAGATGCCGACTGATCTGGTCCTGCTGGTGCTGCGGTGGTCTAGTGCTAGCTGTGCTGTGTTGCTGCTGGTGCAGAGCTTGTGGCTTGGATGCTGCTGGTGCTTCGACTGCTGGTGTCTGTGCTGCTGTGTGTTTGCTGCTGCTGTCTTTGTTGTTGCTGCTGCTAGTGTGGTGTGTGGAGAGGCAGCCCAGCCTAAAACCTCAAGCCCCTCTGATGAAGGGCCCAGAAGGCCCTGCCATAGAGATATAGAGGGAGAAGAGCTAGCGCGAGTAAGGAAAGGAGGCAATACTCCCATCGAGAGGACATGGAGGATGAGGTGCTCGCAATGGCTGAGTGAGACGAGTACCTATGGCGGAAGGGACAAAGGCTCTATCGAGACCCAAGAGGAACAGGTGGCTTTGGAGAGAGAAGATGGAGAGCCTGGGCTACACGTTCAGAGGTCCTCCTCGGGTGGGGAAGCACATGCACACCTGGTACAAGGAAGCTGCACCTGAAGAAGTCCTGGCCAGGCTGCGGTCACGCTCACCGAACCAGGAGACTATGTGATGGCCAAGTGCAGCTTCTGGAGGGTGGAATCCCGCCACCGAGGAGCAGCCTCTGTCAACCCTCTATCTCTCAGGCAGCCCACAGAGAGCCAGTCCTCTTCTGGGCAAGAGTCAGCTCTGTGTCCAGGCAGGTATCTGTGGAGCATCCCACGATGGAGACACCCCCCCGACGCTGCTCCATGTGGTGGAGCGCGTGGAGGACCCCCCTGACACAGTGGGAGCAAGGAAGAGGGCATGCACCAGAGACCAACCCACAGCCACCCCCAGCTCCACCTCCACAGAAAGCAGGCACAGAGGCAGAGCAGAGGGACAGAGCACACTGTCCTGCTGGAGATCAGGGAACACCATCAAAAGCAGCGTAATCTCTCTCTCACTGGACACACGGACATACCATCCTCAAACCGCAATGCCTTCGTCACGCTACGTCAACCAGACCTCATGGACATGTCCTATCACAGTAACCGAGGTGATAAAGGAGGATCACAGGTCTCTGCACAACCCTCCAGACCAAGATGAACCTGCTCTCAACCCAGTCAGGTCTGCTCTCCACCCCAGGGATGTCACAGCCTTCCAAGCCTTTCCACAGGCCCTCACCTACCAAGGCTATGCTTACCAGAGGAGTTCCAGCAGCACAGACAGCCCTCTCCTAGTCAGGCACAGGACATGCAATGCACTATGCCACAAATGCCACCTATGCACAAATGCACCCATGCCACAAATGCCACCAGTGATCAATGCCTCCTCGCTCACCTGCGACCCAGACAGACCCACTATACTCCTCCTTCGTCCAACCACAGCCAAGCCAGCCTCAGAACATCTGTCATCGGTCTTGGACTGACACCCCATGTCATGGAGGAAGAGGCTCTCAACAATCACGGGCTGAGCCAGCTCTCTGAGAGCTTCCTCCACACACCATCCCTGTTGTCCTCTCGGGCCAGGCACCAATGGCGCCTCAGACCAGTACTCCTCAGCAGCAGAACACCTCCACAGCACCTGGACCCTTCACCCCTGAGACTATGGGCATGCCTCAGATATGACTGAGAAGAGTGCCGAGAGACTGTGGTTGCTATCTGTTGACTTTATCTTTTCTTGGGACACTTTACTTTGGGTTCATTTTTCTTTTTACAGCTTGTTATCTTTGCTTTCACACACTTGCTTCATTTATTTTTTGTCAATAAGTCTTGGTGGAAACTTTTAGAAATGGTTTAAGCCTTTGCATGATTGTGGGATGGGTAAGGATAGCAAAGTGGGAATGGGCAGGGATACCTGTGGGATGGGTAATAGCTGTGGGATAGATAAACCTCCAGTGCAGCATAGTGGGTTTGTATGGTCCAACCCTCCAGGTTGCCACACCTAATGGCCCTTTAATTATCAATAACAATTAAATCATTCATCAACACTTTTCAACATAAAACACACGTCTTTATTAAATGCCCTGTTCATTGTAAGGGCCACTCAACATGCTTGGCACAATCTCATCAGTGTGATGGAGACAGGCTGAAGGAAACAACCATTAATCATCTATCATCCTGTATTGCCACTCCACTGCTCCAGCTGGGGAGTTACACGATTGTCCTGCAGCGACTGCTTTCTTCCCTTCATGTGGAAGCTCTGTTGGGCCGCTTTCACATCCAAGTATCTATCAGGTTTCGCCCTTGCTCCATTCACCAGGCTCCATGACCCCATTGACTTGTTGGAGGTCACACAAACTTTTGTCTGTCAACTCGGGTAGCAGATGCACATGAAGATTGTGCAAGATGCAGCAAGCTCCACGATCCTCCTCACGGTCTCTGGGCAATGCTGCATGGTGGTGAGAAGTACCTGGAACCTTTTGGCCAGGATCCAAAGGCATTCTCCATCACCACGTTCTGGCCCTGGACGCCTGTAGTTGAAGATCCTCCTTCCACGGGTGAGGCATCTGGAAGTGTTAGGGCTTCATGAGGTAGGTTCTGAGGAGAAGGCGTCATCCCCATGATGAAGTAGGGCACATCATGCGTGTCGTTGGGCAGGGGTCTGGGATCTGGGAAGCCCATGATGAGGTTATCCGCCCCTTCTCCTATAGGGGCGATGACTGGTGTAGTTTGTTATAATGGTCTGCGCCCAAGACGTGAGAGCGTGTGGGATGCACCGGCCGAGTTAGCGCTAGTGAGTGAAGTCATATAGATCGTACAATATGGGACTTCATGTAGGTGACAGCGGCGAGCATATCTGCATTTGGCTGAGTGACGGTCTTGCCCGTACATATGTTCGATGGGACGCATGATAGGATGCGGAGTGGTGGGATTGAATGGTCGCGAGAATCCTTGTTGAGGTTTTGGAGTTAGGAGCTGGACCCTGCCTTTATGGTGTGAGGAGCTCTTGTCAGACACGGCGCACGTCGCTTGCCATCTATGGCTTCCAACGGTGTGGGGGAAGTTCCACTTCTTGATACACTGCTCTGGCGACGTTGTTCCAGCCATTCTTTCGCACTCAGTGGGTAGGGGCTTATCTTGGGACGAAGAGCTCTCTCCAGGTATTCCTTCGATTGGAGGGTGGCCGATGTCACGACCACTGTCTCTGACCGTCGAGTGCTGGATGGGTGTTTAGTGTGGCACATCCTCCATGGTGCACCAGTTAGAGCTCATTAGAGGTGGTAGCAGGAGGAACAGGAGGAGAGGTGGACACGAAGCGTCAGTTGTGTATCAAGACCAGGTCCCCAGGCTAGGCCAGAAGTTGGTGCTCTTTACCGTGATTGGTAGCCGGTAGCCACACACTTTCTCTCAGACAGACTCCACAACTTCAGTGCAAAACATGGCCATGGTGGCAATCTCATAAGTTCTGGAATGTCACAGAGGAGTCGTTCGTTTTGCGAGTGGAGTGAGAGCTTGTTATAGCATATCTAACTATGGCTTTTCATCGTGATCCATACTTGGACCGCTAGACACTCTTGGACAGCCGCTCGCGTGTGTGGTGGTAGACATGTTGAGGAGGTGATATGAGAGTGTTGTTTGTGGGAATAATGGCGGTACTATATAAAGGATTGTGTGAGAGGTGAGTGGAGTGAGATCATGGGATTGTACTGTGGACAGGGAGGGACTGAAGTTGGCGCTGGGATGAGTGCGGGTTGGGGGTGACTGGTGAGTGAGAGTCCAGCGTGATTTCTCCTGCACATTTTAGTTGGTTAGATATTATACACTAGGTGTGTGTTGTTGTCCTTCTGCGCATTCGCGACAGTGTAGTTATAGTAGGATCACGTGTGTATGAGGCACGAGAGTGTGTGTGTCACCAGTACGTGGTACGTGTGATATAGACGCGGAAGAGTTTCGATGCCGAGCTTTCTGCATGCACATTATCGCAGTACGTTCCAGATCTGGCTACTTTGAGAGTGCTAGTTGTGTCCTGTTTCGTGTCCGTGTTGATTCGACTTTTGTACGTACCCCTTAATGTGTCGATTTTTTTACCGCGTGGTGACAGTGAGCTGAGGTAGTCTCAGAGGATATAGAAGTAGGAGTATACGCGTGTGGTGTGATGCTATTACGTGCGCTCCGCTTATACTCGGAATGCTAGATAACAGAGTGGAGTAGTGGAAGAGACACTTGACGCTGCAAAGCAGTGGAAATACGAGTACGACGACGTATAACGGATGTTCCCCATATGCCGGTGAGGTTTAGGGCGTAATAGGAGTGTGGTCGCGCACTAGATGTATTTGTGGCGATACTATAGAGATGCGGAGTGAGTTTTTTGTGCAGGCCGAGACCGTATATTCGTGGGAGCATGTGACTTACGCTATCCAACCTGTGTTCTGTGTAGTGAGGGAGTGAAATGTCGCAGTAGACAGAGGGAGAGAGAGTGAGTGTAGATTATTGAGAGAGGCGCGAGGTATAGAGATAGAACTGTTGGCATTACCGATTTGAACTAACGTGATGGTGACAAGTATATCTATCCCGTACATTTTACATCCTCTTTCCATCCGTTGGTGCTGTGTGACATAGGCTTAACTTACTACAGAATGCTGCAATAAATGTGGAAGAGAGAGAGAAATGGGTGGGAGGGAGGGAGAGAATTGTCACTAACATTCTATGGGTTTTATATGGGCATTTTGAGAGCCATAACAATTTTACATTTCATTTTATTGATGCAGAGATATTTAAAGCAGAGCTCATCAACGATCCTGTAGTGCAATAAAATTGGCCAGTTCTGCTGATCTATTTGTCCCTGCACTGTTTAAGAGAATTAATTAGGCTGTAATCCTATGTAAACTAACATGAGTGATAAGCTCCATTGAACACATTTCTTTGTACAGATGGAAGAAAGGTTAGCTGATTGTAAATGCTGGCTGATGCTTTTGCACTTCGTACTGTTACAAGACAGGTTTACTTTAGTCGTTGTTTTGTTGTAGAGCTTTTTCAGTCTAGATAATAACAGTTATACAGTTATTTCCCCTAACAATTGGAAATAGTTATTAGGGGTGGTTACTCATGATAAAATGACCAGCAAAAATATGACCGGGGACTTTGAACTGCTTTGATATTTATAATTCAATTATATGCAAAGTGGTTTAATTAATAATTTAATTATTTGCAATTTAACTGCTGGTGACCAGATTTTAGACTGTTCTCCTCATCCATTGCACCCCTCCACTTCAGCAAGTATCTTCATAATTGTAGAGGTAAGTCCCAGCATCCGGGTTTTCCACGGTAGTCTCCCCACCACTGGTGTCGCGCACAAGCTAGCCGGATGCCAGTTCATCAGTTATTCAGTGGTCCTCAGCTGTTCAGTGGCATATCCGCTCAGTGGCAGTATGGGAAATCTGGCTGAAAACTGGAATTCCCCCAGCACTTTGAGTTGGCAGGCTCCAAGGTACGTTGCCATGTCTGGAGCCCAACAGTCTCCTTGCCCCAAGAATAAACTGAGGAGTCCAACTTTTAGAAATGCAGATTTGGTAGTCCATTCAAGACAGGATATTTCAAAACACCTTGCAGCAAAGTTTGACAGCTAACACAGGCAGAATGATAGGATTAGAAAGCAGCCTCTCACTCAAGATCCAACACAGGACAAAAGTCATTAGCCACAATAGGAATTGCTCAACATCCTTTCAGAACTCAATCCCCTTCATTACACCATCCCCAGAACAGTTCAAAGTCACAGAAACCTATAAAGGTCTATCCACTCACCCAACCATTATGTCAGCTGCACCAGAATCACAGACCCTGGTGGTTCTACTTCATCAATAAACCTTTCTATCTAACCAGCCTTCATGTTGTTTTTCTCAGTGTCTTTCTTCAAGCTTGCAACTGAACCAGATGGATTTTCCTTCCAACAGTAGAATTTGGGGGAGGAGCAACAATATGTAGGAAGCCAACAGTAAACCACATCAATATTGCTTAAAGTGGACCAGAAAAAAAAAAAAAAAATGCTCNAGAAAAAAAAAAAAAACATGCTCCATGACTACGAAATGATATGGTTGAACTTGTCCTAGCTCTGGCAGCACCCAATGAGCTTGAATGAAATGGTAGCTGAGGTGGTGCCTGAGACATGGTTTCTGGATTAAAAGGGAACTTGTAAGAAGATCCTATCCATTCAAGCAACCACTGCTGTGTCTTCTCCAATATCTCTTGCATTGCCTGGTTAGCATTTCAGGGAGCATGAATGCATATATGGGAAGCTTCAACAAATGTAATCAATAAGGTCTGAGCTTTCCTGTGTTATCCATTCCTGCATAAAATTTGAATTCAAATCTTTTAAATTCATAAGATTTGAATTCAGATCAATACAGTGTTGCATTTCCTTTGTTTTTTCCTCCCCATCAAAGGAATAATTGGATTTCTCCCTTGTGGCAAAAGGAAAAACTGGAAATTTGATAGGGAGAAGTCAATGAAGTAATTTTTTTCACGCCACTTTTTTTTTTGTTGCCAGTTTCCCATGCCCAGAAAGAGGAAAATATATGCAGTAAGAACTTGGCAAAAGGCTTTTCAGGATCAGGAAGAAGAGCAGAATGAGATCCAAAAGAACAGGAGAGGAAATGATGCAAACATCTCATTGCCAATTTGTCAATTGCCATCATGACATTCATTTTTTTTCTAAGACTCTAACATTTGAACTCTCCAAGGGATCATAAATTAAATATACACAACACAATTTTATTATACTAACCAAGAATGCTTGTTTAAAATTACTTCATTTTTTTTTCAAATACTTCAATTTTTATAGGATCACAGAAGTTTATTCTGGGTATCCATCACATAAAGTTGCTCAGAGCTGGGCAATGTCTTATGAATGTTCTGAAGATGTGGATTTGCTTCAGTATCTGAGAAGAGTTTGAAAGTGGACAGAGTCTTTGCAGCTGGAAATTTGGACAACTGTGTCTGTTAAGTTGGGGCAGATTGAAGAGGCAGGACGCAGAATCAGCAACAACAGCTCTTTATTGAGTAGCTCTGTACAACCCAGCAACTTGCCTTTCTGACAGCTCACCCTTTTAAAGGGAGCTGTCGGATGGCTCAACTGATGACATTAAGCCATTCTCCCACCAGAATGGTGCCAATGAATTTAAACTATTCTTCCCACTGGAATGGTGGACCTGAGTGAAGCCTTCATTCCTTGGCTTCACTCTGCATTAGAATATTCAACAATATCCTTGTCCTTCTTCCTTATTCTTGTTGACCCAGGGTGGGATACAAAATAAACTCAGTCACAAAAAACAGGTGAAGCCCCTTTTATTCCTTCACTTTGCTTCCAAGCTCTAAATATCTTTGACTGGAGACAAAAAACTCCCACACAAGCAGTTACAAGGAGGAGGCAATGCCATTTAAATTATAAAGAGTAAAAAACAACACAAACCAGGCAAGATAAGGGCTCAAAGACATCCATAGATATCAGAACACACACTGGGAAGGATGCCAAACTCAGAGAGGAACAACAAACCAGATATTTCCACGCTTTGTTTCCAGTACTTGCCCATATGCATGTCCATCCTCTTATCCAGTTGTCACAGCTGCAGCCCATGAAGAGGATCAAGGCCCTCTCCTCCCTAGTAGACCATGTCTCTCCCTTATCTTCTCCTACCTGCATGCCTTACGATGAAGAGGGAGTGGGCCTGGGTCCTCCTCTGACTGCCCAGCGGCCTCTGCCCTTCCCCAGCCTCCTCCACAACCTCTGGAGCCACACTTCCACTCCCTGTCTGCTGTTCCTCCTCTCCCTCAGAGTCAGTCTCCACCAGGGCCATGACAGTAAAATGTGATGGCCCCATTGGACCCCAATTTAGAGGAACTAGAACCAGGACCATCTGATGGGGATGGCATGGTTCCCCCAAAATGCCAAGAGAGTTAGGGCTCAGGGAAAGCTGCCTGCAGGAAAGGATCAACTGCAGAGGGCCAGTGGTGATGACAGGCTACAGATCACCTCCAATGAGGGACAGCTGTCTCCCCTGCCCCACCTGTGGGCATGGAGATTGATGTTAGGCACAGAGGAGGTTATTGAGGCTGCTTAGGAGGAAGTGACTTGGTCTCTCTTTACAAAGAACATCTGGTGTTGGGTGATTTAGCTGGACACTGAGGGAAGGTGTAATTTGTTGGGAACACCTGTTTGCTTTGGCACACTTTCCCAGCTTTTGTGGACTCTGTCCTGTGAACCTTGGTTTGTATTTTTTGGCTCTAAATCTTGGACTTTGCTTGAGAACTTCAGACTTGGCTTTCTGCCTTTGGAATCTTGGACTTTGCTTTGTGGACTCAAAATTTGTGGACATGGTAATTTCCCCCTTTGCCTTGTGAGCCAGCTTGGACCCAGTTTGTGGTTCTGACTGAGGGGGACTGCGGGCAGGGAAATTGGGGTGGATTCTTACCAGTACCATTGTTGCACAATTTGACATTGTGTAAGTTGCACAATAAACTGATTCTAATTGTCATCTACTCTTGCCAGCTTGATTTGGGTCAGAACATAAAAGCTTCCTGGGACATTATATGTGGTTGGGTCCATGAGGTGGTTAATTGCTTTTTGTGGGATGGGGTGACCCACTATCTTTGAAAGAGGTGGTCCTTCAACTTCTCCTTCAGAGGTCTTTGCAGTACCCATCAGGACTTTTCATATTGTCTCCAATCTTCCTTTTGGAAGAGGATTGTGGCTCTGAGTATCTCCAATACTCTGCCAGTTTAAAAACAGATTACCCACTACAATTGCTTACATCAACTTCATGCAATGTTGACAAGCATCCTTCAAAGTTTTTTTTTTTCCATCTGTTCGGTTTAAGGAGGGCTCTGACTAATAAAAGTTTTACACTTCCATGGACAAATTATTATTAATGAGATTTAGAAGTGTTTCCTGAATCTATAATATTGCACGAACAGCTTTATAAAAAAGAAATTGGATATTAAATTAGAAGTGAACGAATAACCAATTTAATATATTTTTCTGGAATACAAATATATTTGTGCTCACAGCTTTTTCTCAAGTATGGATGGAAATAGTTAGTAACTGGGGACCAATTATGCTATTAAAATGATTTGTCACATTACCGTTCTTACACTGAGGTAATAAACACAGATGGTGGATCTGCTGCTTCTCTAGAGAATTTCTTCCCCTCCTAGATCTAACACCTATGCACTAATTTTTCAAGTTAAACTATCTCCATAGGAATCTAATTATTTTCATTATTTATATATTATGGTAAAAACATGCAACATTATTTTAAGTTAACAGGCTTCATATTTTGCAGAAAACTGAAAGTCAACTGAGAGGTAATTTTGCATTCCTTGGAAGATTCTCAGTAGACTTATTCATTACCCAAACATCATTTAAAATATGAGTATGGAATTGTTACAAAATTATTAACTGGTAGTATTTATGAATGTAAATTGTATATAATTAAAGCCATAGTAATTAAATGGTTTGTATATGAACAAATAAATATTTACAATGTGATCTTCACTGTACAGGACATTACACAGATTTCAGGAATCAAATTTCTTACATACTGTTCCACTGAGGGCAAGATTTTAGGTTGATACATATTGATTTTATAATTTAATTTGCATGTTCTATCACTGAATGTGATGGGGGAAGGTCTGTTGAAGCTTGACAAGTGTGTGGGTAGGGTTGAAATTACTAGATTCTTTCCCTGGAATAGGAGGAATAATATCTTGATTTTTTTTTCTGATTTGAGTAGATATGACAAGAACATCAATATCAGCTATTGACTAAGTCATCTTTTAATCAAAACATGGCACAAAATTCCTAATCACACTGATTGTGAGAACATGATTTTGTAACTTTAAAAATATTTTCTTATTATCTCTTCTTCTCTTAAAGGTCAATCTCTCAGCTCTTGGGATAGTCTACCTCTCTTTTCCTCTATATAAAACAAAGCTAAGGGCAAGGTATATTGCACATAAACCAAAACCAAGATATTTTTGATTTTTTGGGTAATATATGCTTAAAATAAATTTCTGCAATTTTACAACAGAGATTTATTTGTTTGAAATGATTTGTCTTAATTCAAAAAAAGTTATTCACCTTCTTGTTAAAGCAAGAAATATTAATTTGCTGTGTGGTGCATTTCTGGATAAGATTAGTTATTTATACTTACATATAGAAAGGCCAGTCTTTCTGGTAGCCACTGAATCTGCTTGCTGAACAGTAAAATACACCTTATTTAATGATAATGTAGCACAATAGAAGGGTAAATTGTTTGACCTGAGCTGCTATTAATTTTGTCTAAGTATTGTTTCTCTTCTAAATGATTTCCCCTCAACCAGCTTTATGGAACTTTTGGATTCAATATGATGCTACAGTTTGCTTCATACCTGCATTGTCAGCAAATTCAGTTGCCAGTTCTCCTGCACTTATATATATAGTTCCTCCCCTCCATGAACAGATTCCATGGCCGACACAAAAATGTTTTCCATTGTCTAACACATCAAAGATTATTAAAATAAAACAAATCATTTCACTCTGCTAGAGAAAAATCAACTGTGATATAAATTACTTAAACTGGCATTAAGTTCATTGTCATTTTACAGAATAATGCATTCGTTCCCCTCAGCAAGAACTTTGAAAAGGAAAAATTAAGACATCATAATAAAAATTTCCCACCTTCTAAACAGAGCTGGGAAGATCTAGAAGGAAAATGATTAAAGCCTCCTTCCATTCTCTCCCCATCATGTTGATTGACTGACTTGAGTCCATATCTGAGCACAAGCATGCAGAGATAAAAAGACAATTGAAAACTACAAAATGCTCAGACCCACATATTAATTAAAATTAATAAACTGAGAAAGAACAAGAGAAATTAAATGTGTAGACCAAGTTCCAATTCATTGTGCAAACAAGATTTCTATTGATAAAATGCTAGTGCAAATACTTGTACAATTTCCAGACATTGTATAATTGATAACATACACACATGTAATATGATACAATTTCATATGAACTATCATATTTTTTGCACTATAAGACACTCCAGACCATAAGACGCACCTAGCTTTTTGGGGAGGAAGTGGGGGGGAACAAGAAGAAAAATCTGCCTCTGCCTCCCAGCAATTTGCCTCCTTGCAACAAACAGCAAATAGCCTGGTCAGCTTTAGCACAGCCTAATTTAGCATGAGCAGCTGATTAGTGGTTGGATTGGCCTCTTGGAATACCGCCAATCAGCTATTCCAGGCTGTGGGGATCACTGCCACCCATTTCTGCTATCACTGCCCATTGCCACCACCTATCGCTGCTTCTGTATGCTCCATTTTTGGCCTCCATATGCCCCATTTTCAGCATCCACACTTCCCGTTCTTGGCCTCTGTGTGCCTCATTTTTGACCTGTTCTAAATGGTGGTGATTGCCCCCACCTCTGCCACTACTCACCATCCCCATCCCCATTTGGTGAATGGCAGCAGGAATCTGTGGCAATTGGTGGCAGTGGTAGTGGCAAACGGCAGCAATAGGCAGTGATAGGTGGTAGAAGCAATCCCCGCCACCTAGAATGGGTCAGAAATGGGATGTGTAGAGGCTGAAAATGGGGCCCATGGAGGCTGAAAATGGCATGCACGGAGACCGAAAATGGCCAGCAGGTGCAGGCCGGCGGGTGAGTAGGGCTTCAGCATCATTTTCTCTATAAGCTACACAGACATTTAATTCAGTTTACTTTAATTTACTTTATTGTCATTGCACCTCGTACAACAAAATCAAACACCATCTTCAGTGCACATCATGACCATGAAAAATAAACACAAACATACATCATTCACATTCCCACACATTGAACTGGTAAAACCCACAAAACTGCACCAACTGCAACAGAAGGGAGTATAGTGCATAACGTTATAGCATAGATTATAACTAGTAATACAGTAGAAGTGTTTATTATGTGCTGTATCCAGCTTCTTCGGTATTATCCACGTCATTTGGTAGTGCTTTTAAAGTTTGTAGCAATGTTTCAGCGAAGTCTAATCTGCCATATCAGGCTTCTGTTATAGAGCATTTGTATGTGTAGGGTCGACACCTCTATACAGAAGCCATGATGATGGGCAGATGAGTTTCTGCTGAAACGTTGCCTTACAACTTTAGAAGCACTAGGTGCTACGTCGGGTAACCTCGAGGAAGCTGAACAGCATCACATCTGTGTAAGTCCCCGAAAACTTAAAAATCCACTAGTACATATATATAAATATATATGTGTAAAACAAAACTGAAATTATATATATGACTGCTATCATATTATGTTTTTTTATAGTTTTTCCAGCTGGGATTGACATGTTGCTGGTCAGTATACACTCTCCTCGGGTATTATCCACATGCATTTGTTGACGTGCTCATGTTAAAAGTTGTAGCTAACTTCGATGAAGCTCGCATATTCATGCATCTTGCGTGCTTGCTCTGGTCTTTCGGCTCTGTGTTTCTCAGATGTGAAATACCATATGTATACATATATACACTTATTTGTCCCTATCTAATCTTTTCGTGGTGGGTACCCACATGAACACGTCAGCTTCTCTCGGCGGCGTATTGCCCACCCTACCCACGTCCATTTGAGTAGTGCCCTTTAAAGTCTGTAGCAACGTTCAGCAGAATCTACAATCTGCATCCATCAGCTTCGTTATTGAGTTCGTCATGTGGGTCCAGGCTAGTCACAGCCTTCTTAGTTTTAAATTTGAGACTGCCTACTGGCTGTGCCAGGGTGTTTTTTTCTACATCTCTGATTGGTTGGGAGTCTTGTATTTGGTTGGGGATCTTTATAAAGCAAATTGAAGGAGCACCCTTATGGGATCACCAACTGTCACCCATCATTGCAAACCTGTTTTACTGAAGAATTCGAATCCAGAGGCCTGGCTAATGCCACCCATAACCCCAACTGTGGCTAAGATACACTGGATGACCACATTTGTATTTGGCCCATGGAAAAAAAACTAAACAGATTGTCCTAACAGCACCTAAACAGCACACACCCAAAAATCAAGTCACCATGGAAATGGAAATAAATCAAACAACTACCATTCCTAGATGTGACTAATCTACAAAACAGGAAAACAGAAGTGGCCCACCACTAGGGACAACACCATACAAACCAGGAAGCACAACACACACCACTGCTAACCTCAACACCCAATCCACCATCCCAACCCAGCAAGATAGAATTCCGTGCCAAAACACTAATCACCATAACAAACGCTGGCAGACAAGAAACATATAAAGACTGAAACTATGCACCTGACTAAAATATTGACAGTCCAATGGCTGTCCACAAAAACAAAATCACCGCCTGATCCACAAAAACACACCAACACGAATAACAGAGGACCTAGAAAGATCAACGACCTATGGAAGCGCTGTCCTGCCCTACATAAGAGGTACTACAGACAAAAGTCAGTAAGGTACTTACACAGGCTCAATCAGACTGCCTTCAAACAGAAAAAAAATAGCAGCCATCCTTAGGAAATCCCAAAGAAAATTGGACTGGAAACCAAGGCATATGAAACGAAGTTCCCTGCTGCATCATGCCGGCCACATACATGGGACAGACCAACGTAGAATAAGTACCACCTGGATGTAACACACAAAATGCTAGTAAAAAGCTGGAACACACCACCTCAGCGTAGTCCGAAACACATTAAACCACAGGTCACAACGATCAACTCAATGGCACTAAAACGCCTGCCACTATAGAAACGCCCAGCCACAGAATCCATCAGAAGAACGCCATAGAGATTTGGAAAAAAGACCTGATAAGCATGAATTAGATGGATGATTCCACGCCAGACTGTCAGATCATTGGGAAGCCTGCACTCTCTAAGTAGAAGGCATTCGCACACAACAGCCAAGCCAAATCACCTGGGAGCACCAAACCAGCGCGCCTTGTAATCCTCCGCTCAACACACACCAATCCAGGCACCCAGTACTGAAACCTGCAGCTTGCCTATATAGCTATGTAGCTGTTCCTTCACGCGGCAAGATGCTGAAAGCCCTCCAACACAGACAGAGTTGTTGCCAGCCAATCTAAGCCCAAAAAGACAGATCGAAACCAGACAACACATCAACCAAAACTCCAAGTCAAAACGACAAGACCAAGACTCCCCTCATCAGGCATGACATAGACAACAAAACTCCCCTGGCACAACAATGGCTAGCCTCAAATTTTAAAACAAATAAAACCAAAGGCTGTGATAGCCTGACCCACATACAAACTCCATACAGAAGCCTGATGATGGCAGATGAGATTCTATATATATGTATGTATATATGTGTTGATATATGTTGATATATGTTGATATATGTTGATATATGTTGATATATGTAATATATTATATTATATCATATTATATTTTATTATATAGGCTGCTCAACTCGTAACAAGTTTCATAATGTGGAAATAGCCTATAATGAATTGTACGAAAAGAGAGTTAAGAAAATAAAGATGCCCCTGCATCATTGAATGGGGCAATATTTTGAAAGAATGTTAATTATTGTCCAAGAATTTAACAGATCCATTTATAGTAAATCATTTTCAGAACAATTTGTAGAGCTTATGTAATTACAGTATACACTCCTGGTACTTGACTGTTATTGGAGACAAATCTATTAAAACTGTCGTATTGCCTCTTAAGAGAGAGAGAGAGAGATGGAGAAATACTCAGTAGTATTAAAGTACTTAAAAATTGAAATCATGGAATGAATATTCATTAATAAAGCTGTATGGAGCTTCAAAGAAGCACTCAATTCAACAAACCGAAATTGAAACATCCCTTCAAAGTAAAGTATTGAATCAAAGCGGTGCCCTACAGTTAAGTATTGGATTGGAATGGTTCTACCATATTCAGTTGAGATAATAAAGATGCCTTTTCCATATATATGCACACATGCACAAAACACAATTTCCTCATTTCAAAGCAGCTGATCAAAGCAAATTGATCCCCTTTTATGCTGTGATTTGAAGCATCAAAGCAGTCTCCTTTTTTAAAATTGAAGAGATGTTGGGAATCAGATTGCAGCTTATCTGCATAGCCCTATTTATTGATCAAATTGACAGCAACAATATCAGTTTCATCCACCCTGTACTCACGAGTAGCCCAACTTAAAAGGAAGAGCGATGGAAGCAGGGCACTCATGTCATTTAAGGAAACCAACAGGAAAAGACAAAAAAGAAAAAGAAAAGGCACTTTTGTAATTTTATTTTTAAAAAGAAAAATAACAGGATACCACCCTTTCCCAGAAAAAAAATAACTGCATCTGGTTGACCAGAGATATGGTTCAAAATAGGATCCCAGCCCCCCTTTTGTGGTCCACCAGCGAAGCTGGCAGCAGATTTGGACAGTGAGGAGTTTGGATAGGAACATGGGCCAGTCCTGGAGTCTGGGGAAGGCTCTCATGAGTGTTCTGTGTTGGAGGCAAAGATGGAGCCAGGGTCATCTGACAGTTATCAGCTTCAGAGTCAGACATCAGTGAGGCAGAAAAACAGCTGAAGCCTGTTCCCAGTGTGCACATGAGCAGAGCTGCCAGAAGATGGGAACAGCTAAGGATCAAGGCTTGACTTGGGAGTAAAGCCACAGGTGGATGGTGAATGGCCCTTCCCAGAGGGAATAAAAGAGGAGCAAGAAGGGAGTGGGGTTTTGCAGGAGACATAGTTTATTTGGGTGAAGATCTGTTCCTGCATTCTTGTCAAGTCTTGTCTGCTACAGTATAGCATCTGAGAGATATTGGCCTGGCAACTCTCCAAGACTGATAAAGGTCTGTAATTTTGAAATATCTCGAAAGACCATTGGCCAGGACTTTGCTGGAGGGTAATTCATTGTAAACGAAATAAAAGGAGTTGGCTATGTGCTGTTGGGGAAGCCTAGGCAGAGCATTCCCCCAGGCAAACAAACAAACAAACTGAGATGATATGAAGGACAGACTGAATGATTGGAGAAGTTTCACCAACTTTTCTTCTGGGTAATGAATGTGTGGGAAGTGGCCACAAATGAGTAACAAATAAAGTAGCCATTTTTGAAGACACCGATGACAAAAATTGATGTGGAATAGGGAAATTTTGTTTCTTTTTCCATCTTTTGATTCAGAATTTTGTAGCAAAAGATTGAGTTAGGAGGAAAGATCAAAGTTAGACCTCACTTGAGGAGACCAGCCAAGCAAGGGGTTCATTTCTTGCATATATCATAATAAAAATGATAAACATTATATGTCATGCCTACCTTTCAGAGACAACTCAGTTCAGGTAAGGGACACCATTATTGTTAAACTTGCATATTCAAATGTTTTTCTGTATTTTACAATTTAATTCTGTTTCTGGATCCTTTTATATCCGCACTTCAACATATGTATAATATTTAAAATAATGTAAAGAAATCAGGGTAGATTGTTGCAGAACTACCTATATTAGGGAAAACTGCAGTAAAATGAATGCATGTAGACATTAAAATAGCGATAGAAGTATCCAAAAGTGGGCAGCACAAATGTAAAATTGTAAACAAGAAATTCCAACTTTGCATGTTCCCTTCCTAAGTAAACTTTAAACTGTAGTTTTCTAATTAAACTTTCACTATTTGAAGAATTGGGGAAGAAGGAGAGGAAGTAGCAATGCAGGGAAAAAACTAATTAGAATCTGGTAAAACTCAACATAAGAATGATTAGCGGGGCGAGAATTAAAATCAATGAAAACTGTTTTTAAAAAGACTGTAATGATACCTGCCTTCCTTTGAGCAATTTTAACTAAGATGCCACTGTTAATTTAATTCTGGAAGATAACGCAGTGTATTGTCAGAATCAATATTTTTTACACAGAATTTGTGCTGACAGTTCATGGCTAAATTGAATATATAATATTAAAAACTGAGATATGTTTGAGCCTGAATCAAGCAGACCCATTTCTTCAAAATAAATAAGCAAATGCTTTTCTTTAAATGTGGCATATTTGTCACACATAATTGTATGCTGATTCATACTTTCAAAATGCCATACAATGGACCAAATAACACTTTTAAGGTGATAAATTATAACATACTGTTGTTACTGCGTTGTTTTTCTGAGAAGAACTATTAAAGTCAGATATATCCCATTCAAAAACAAAACCAAAGAAAATAATGAAAACTAAATATTATATTTTTAAAAATCTCAAGGCACAAGGAAAATATAGTTAATTTGATTGAAAGCCATATTTTTTATTAAATCCTGTATTTTAATTACGGTAATCACAATAAATATATTATGGATAGTAATATATTTGTACTTTAGTTTTCTATGATACTGGGTCTGGAGGCTAAAACTTTTAAAGAACAGTTACTGGAATTGGGTATGTCTGGTTTAATGAAAAGAAGGACTAGGGGAGACACGATAGCAGTGTTCCAATATCTCAGGGGTTGCCACAGCGAAGAGGGAGTCAAGCTATTTTCCAAATCACCTGAGGGCAGGACAAGAAGCAATGGGTGGAAACTAATCAAGGAGAGAAGCAACCTAGAACTAAGGAGAAATTTCCTGATAGTGTGATGACCCAAGGTGAGATACAAAATAAAAAGACACAAAAAAACAGGCGAAGTGTCTTTTATTCTTTCACTTTGCTTCCAAGCTCTAAATATCCTTGACTGGAGAAAAAAAAAAACCAACTCCCACACAAGCAGTTACAAAAAGGACGAAATGCCATTTAAATTATAATTATCCTCCCTAGTAGACCATGTCTCTCCCTTATCTTCTCCTCCCTGCATGCCTTACGATGAAGAGGGAGTGGGCCTGGGTCCTCCTCTGACTGCCCAGCCAGTCTCTGCCCTTCCCCAGCCTCCTCTACAACCTCCAGAGCCACACTTCCACTCCCTGTTGGCTGTTCCTCCTCTCCCTCAGAGTCAGTCTCCACCAGGGGCATGACAGACAGAACAATTAACCAGTGGAACAACTTGACTCCAGAAGTTGTGAATTCTTCAACACTGCAAGTTTTAAAGAAGAAATTGGACATCTGTTTGTCTGAAATGGTATAGGGTTTCCTGTCTGAGGAAGTGGGTTGGACTAAAAGACCTCCAAGGTATCTTCCAACCTATTCTGTTCTATTCTGTTCTATTCTATTCTATTCTATTCTATTCTATTCTATTCTATTCTATTCTATTCACAATACATTCTTACAATTTTATTTGTTTCTTATCTTTATTATTTTTACAAATAACTCAAGGTGGCAAACTTATCCAACCTACTTTTCCCCTTCTTCTATTTTCCCCACAATAAAAACTCTTTGAGGTAGGGTTGGGCTGAAAGAGAGTAACTGCCTCGAAGCCACTCAGCTGGCTTTTATGGTTAAGGTAGGACTAGAACTCAAAGAAAAGATACATTTGTCAAGAATCATCAGGTACAACACTTCATGATAGTCATAGGGTACAATAAGCAATCAAATCATACTAGGAAACAGTCAAGCCACAAACTTAAAGTCATACAGACACAAATGGGAGGGGATGTGTGATAAGGAGTGATGAGAAGATGATGACAATAATATTGCAAGAAATTTAATAAAGAATTAAGATTAAAAAACCCAAAGCAAATGATAACAAATTTTAGTGTTCAAGAGTTACGGTTATGTTAATATCTCTACTCCATTGCTAAACTGTTTCATTTAAGTTGTTCATCTGAAAGGTATTGCTCATGGATTAGCTACTCTGTAAAAAGGGAGATCCAATTTCACCAACTGCAATCAGAGGCAATGCAAATTTGATTAACCCTAATTGTGTTCAGACTTTACCACTGCAAATTTAATGTACTTTTAATTAACTAGCATTATTTCAGCTGATTTCAACTCTTGTGTGTTTCTGCATATGTGTCTGTGTATATAAAGTTGAGATTAGGCTTGTTTTTCCAAACTTCCCAGAAGACCCAGAATCAGCAATGAACTTATATCCAGTTAAATTGTGCTAAAAATTCAGTTTGAACAAAAACACATCTCAGTTTTTCAAAATATCACATCTTATTATACAATGAATTAGTTCCAATATTTTAAATGGAAATTATTTAAAAATGATGCCAGAAAATCTGATTTGATATAGTAAGAACAGATAACAGTGAACATACCAGTGCAATATTGTCAAAGGTTAATCAGAAAAAAACCCCAGGTTTAATAACATTAATTATAAGGAAAGAAGACAGTAAGCTAGCAGAGCAAAGCTTTGAGACATACCTTTTCACAGTATGAGATGCTCAATATTTGATCGTCTCAATTTTCCTTAACATTATTATGATGCTGAAAAAAGTGGCTTATAAACGGTTTTCACACTTATGTCCATTGCAACATCCCATGGCCATGTAATCAAAATTCAGATGCTTAGCAAATGACTCATAATAATGATGGCTGCAATGCCCTGGGGTCCTTGCCACTGATCACATCTTGTGATTTTTCTGACAAGCAAAGTCAGTGGGGAAGCCAGGTTCACTTAACAATGGTATAACTAACTAAACAACTGCAGTGTTTCACTTAAAACAATTTTACACAATAGAGTAGAGTAGAGTAGAGTAGGGAATGGAATGGAATGGNGTAGGGAATGGAATGGAATGGAAAGGAGTAGAGTAGGGAATGGAATGGAATGGAATGGAAAGGAGTAGAGTAAAGTTGAGTAGAGTAAAGTAGGGAATACAAGGGAATGGAATGGAATGGAATGGAATGGAATGGAAAGGAGTAGAGTAGAATAGAGTAGAGTAGGGAATGGAATGGAGTAGAGTAGAGTAGAGTAGAGTATGGAATGGAATGGAATGGAATGGAAAGGAGTAGAGTAGAGTATGGAATGGAATGGAATGGAATGGAATGGAAAGGAGTAGAGTAAAGTAGAGTAGAGTAGAGTAGGGAATAGAATGGAATGGAATGGAAACGAGTAGAGTAGAATAGAGTAGAGTAGAGTAGGGAATGGAATGGAGTCGAGTCGAGTAGGGAATGGAATGGAATGGAATGGAATGGAAAGGAGTAGAGTAGAGTAGAGTAGAGTAGGGAATGGAATGGAATGGAATGGAAAGGAGTAGAGTAGAGTAGAGTAGAGTAGAATCGAATCGAATTGAATAGAACAGAACCTTGGAGGTCTTCTATTCCAACCCCCTGCTCAGACAGAAAACAATATACTATTTCAGACAAATGGTTGTCCAATCTCTTCTTAAACACTTCCACTGTTGGAGCATTCACAACTTCTGGAGGCAAGTTGTTCCACTGATTAATTGTTCTATCAGGAAATGTCTTCTTAGTTCTAAGTTGCTTCTTGCCTTGGTTAGTTTCCACCCATTGCTTCTTGTCCTGCCCTCAGGTGATTTGGAAAATAGCTTGACTCCCTCTTCTTTGTGGCAACCCCTGAGATATTATTGGAAGCCTGCTATCATGTCACTTCTAGCTTTTCTTTTCATTAAACCAGACATACCCAATTCCAGTAACCATTCTTTATATGTTATAGCCTCCAGTCCCCTAACGGTGCCAAGAAATGTGATAACATGAGGCAAAACCCACTTAATGATTATCTTGCTTAGCAATGGAAAATTTGGGCTCAGTTGTGGTCAAGGACTACCTAACAATACCTGACCAATATTTTTTTTCCCAAGCACCTTTTACACAGATTTGTTGTTTTCCTTGAGAATGTATGTATTTGCATTGTTATTTTCTTTGTGTTTTCTTATTTCCACTTCTGCAATTCAATTTAAATTAAAAAATAAAATAAAATAAAAGATATATTGAAACAGCAAATGGAGTTTTCCAGCTCAGAAGGCAAAGAATAATCTCTGTTGGCATGCTGTTCAGACTCTAGCTATTGTTTTTAACGTGTAGAGAGTTATAGTGCAAACTTGGAAATCCTACAGTGTCTGTAGCAGTACAGTTGCGAGCCATCATTATGCAAGCTTTTCTTGAGCTAAGCAAAATTTAGAATGGCCATTATTTATTTTTATTGCTGACAACAACAATAACACATTTAGTGTTATCAGTTATGTATCAGAAAAAATCATACATTTTTCATCTTGATAGCATTTTAGTGGCATTAACCTCTGTGAGTCATGGAGGAAGTTAAGAAGCATTTGAGGGAGAAAGCAATCCAGGTCACATTAAATAGGTTGAACAAAATGGTGACTCAAATTTGATTTGATGGAGAGGTCTTAGAAGTCAGTTAAAAACTTACATAAACATAGAAAGCTTCATGTAGAGTTGCTATAAAAATGTATTTCAGTATTTTATAGAGTTCTGCTAAACGTAGATGAGAAAAACTGTTTTACTAATAAGAAAAAATGCCTATTTTGTCTGAAGCAGTAATTTGATAAATGCTTCCACACTAAGGGCCAAATTCCAATTTAGTTGACTTGTTCCTCAGGCAAGAAAGTTCACATTTATATTACACTAGATTTTAAACAATAATTAAAATAGTAAAATCTAATATAAAGTAAAAATTGAATCAAAAAAGGGAGGAGAAAGAAAAGGAGTAAAACGTGCAAGGAAAAAGAAGAAGAAAGACAAAAGAAAGAGAAAATTTATATTTATATATAATATAAATAGAAAAGAAATAGTAATGATTTCCAACCTTCATCATAAGTATAAACAAATGAAATTTAGTGACTTTGTATTCCACTCTTAGATAACAAACAATTATCTCTCCATATCTCATCTCTATAAAACATCATATTTTTTTCGTCTGGTATTAGCAGAAATTTCATAAAAGGTTATGAAACATTTTTGTTTTAATCATTTCTTGTTTTAACCTTGATCAAATAAACCAACTTTATATTCCTTTCTTTACTTCTAACAGTCTTAAATCTTTAGTTCCTTCAATTATTGTATTTGTCTTTTTTGAGGTTCTCAACAAACCTGTTTTGTAAACCCTGTCAGAAAGAAAATTGTCTTTTGGTTTGCCATTTGTATTTCTCGTCTGAATTTTAAAACTTCAGCCAGTATCTTTCTTGGATCCAGTGAAACATACTTTTCTAAGTCATATAGATATACATACATCAAATAGATGTATGTTTATAAACTATAGAATGGGACAACTCACTGCAGGACAACACAACATGGCAACTTACCACACAACAATTTGCCATGGGACAATTTAACAATTCAAATTAATTATTTAAAATATTTTTTGAAAAATTAATTTTTGTCATTCACATTTCATTTTGTCCTTCCTTTGGCATCCTTTCTTTAATGATTCCATTCCACCATTTTTTCAATATTAGTGTAACTCTTGTGGCGAGTTGTCCTTGGCCATGGCGAATTGTCCTAGACCCATAAATGATACAGACTCTGGTGTATGTGATGTGCAAGTGTTTCTGTAGACAAATAATTACATTTCAAGATGAAACAATAAGTTTATCTTTAAAATGAGAGGATCAAATCAGATTGGTTGAAAATATGAAATGGAATATTTAATTGAGGGGAGGCTTATTGTTAATTAAGCATCTTTATTTGGGTAAATAAATCTCATCAAAATCAACAGCCCTTCTAATATATGTGTGTATGTGTATATATATATTTGTTTTTATTTTATACAAATATATATATATATATATCAAACAAATATCAGAAAACATATATATATATATATATGGATCTTTGGTTATTCGGGTTTTCTCCCGCGTAGAATTGGAAGCGTTTCGATGAAGTCTCATTCATCATCTTCAAGCTTTGTTCTTCCAAGCTCTGTGTTCTCAGAGTAATGTGAGAATCCCCCAGCCACTAGACTACACCTGACACACCAGGCCCCCACTAAGAGACCACACCGCCCACCAATCAGAACACAGCAACCCCGCTACCAATCAGAAAGCAGCCAACCCCACCAAGTCAGTCACACCCCACTAGAGTTAAAAGGAAGAAGCAGCTGGCAAGCTCACATCTACTCTGAGAAGCACAGAGCTGAAGAAACAAAGCCTGAAGATGCATGATGAGAACTTCAATCGAAAACGTTGCCTAGATACTTTCAATTCTACGCGGGAGAAAACGACCGAATAACGAAAAGAATCCACATCACAAAATACTCCGCGAAAAACCGTCAGAACCATAATATATATATATATATTATATGATTTTTTGTTAAATTTTCACTGGGTACTGTACATGTTGCGTTCACCTTCCTTTGGGTATTATCCAACTCATTGTAGTGCTTTTAAAGTGTAAGCAACGTTCGGGCAGAGATCTCACTGCGCATGCATCAAACTTCTGTATGATGACAGACGAACCAGTAAACAGAAGCCATGATGAATGGCAGTATGAAGATTCTGCCATAAGACGTTGCTAATACTTTAAAAGCATCTACAAATGAAGTGAGTTTGTATGTGGGTCAGGCTCTCATAGCCGTGTGTTTTAAATTTGAGGCTAGCCTATGTCTGTCTCTGCCATACATGAAGGCGACGTACTACGTGACAAAATCCAGTGAGGATACTACACAGCATCACACATCAGGACTGCCTTTCTAAATCAGACAAGAAAATCATAGCAGCCATCCTGTAAAACCCCACAAGATCAAAATTGACCTGGAAAACCTAAGGCATATATGAAGTTCCCTGTGCAACATGCTGGCCACATACGATTGGACAGACAATAGAAGAATACAGTGACTACGCTAGATGACACAAAAAATGCAGTAAAAAGCTGGAACACACCGTCCTCACTAGTCCAACCACATAAAACACAGGTGCAACAACATCACTTCAATGGCACTAAAACCCTAGCGCACTATAGAAAACCGCCAGCACAGAATCAATAAGAGAACCATAGAGCATTGAAAAAAGACCTGAAAGCATGTAATAGTAAAGAGATATTCACCAGACTGTCAATCATGGAACCTGCAACTCTCAAACAGAAAGATCTCGCACACACAAGCCAGGCAATTACTACCTGGCACAAACAGATTCCCCCTGATACCATCCAGTCAAACACCCCCAACCGGCACCTGCAGATGAAACCTAGCTTCCTAAGATAATAGCCGTCCTTTTCACACGAAGCAAGTGCCCACTGAAAGCCTCCAAATAATCAGGAACAGAGTGTTTGCCAGCCAATTCAAGAGCCACAAAACAGATACAGAAGAAACCAGAACACCATCAAAACAAACTCCAATCGCAATAAACACAGACCAAGACTCCAACCAATTCAGGATGAAGAAAAAATCATCCTGGCAGCAGCAAAGGCTAGCCTCAAATTTAAAAACAACGCTGTTGAAGCCTGACCACATAGCAAATCTCCATATCAGAAGCCTGATGATCGGGGCACGATAGATTTCTGCTGAAGAACGTTGCTACACTTTAAAGCAGAGAATGATGTGGATAACATATACCGAAGGAAGCTGAACAGCACACACATCACACACACACACACACACACACACACACATATATATATATATATATATACATACTATCAACTTTATTCCTTACAATAACTTGCCATGATGCAGTGCCAGAAGGAGATGAACGAGAAACATATTTCAGATCTTGGTTTTAAATCCTACTTGGAGATTATGTGCTAAAGTGGACTGGAAATTGTCTTCAATAATGGTGTCAAACCATTAAATCTTCACTATAGACCAGTGAGTCATATAATTTGACAAATCCTCTGACTCTGACAATTTTTGAAAATACATATAACCTAATTATTTCTGATGGAAGTCTTGAGTGTCTCTTTAAGCCAATGTTGGGATAAGATTGGTTTAACTTCAAGCAGGACTCTTTATTTGAAGTTCTTCACTTTTTCACCTTTGACTTCCAATCATTTAATCCTTTCTTTCCGTGCAAATACTTTAGCCCATCTTCAACAAGAGAACAATGACACAATGGAAATCCATAGTGTAAAAGTGGTTCTAAATCAGTCCTAACTGATTAATTCCATTTTTACTCACCAAACTTAACTCGTGCTGACTGAATCAATCAAAAAGCTATTACTTTCATACTTGCAAGTGTTGCCTTCAAAATCAATAAAAACTGAGTTCATTTTTAAGATACAATATAATACCAAATAAAAATTCCCATTTACTTGAGTGATAAATTTATCAAAAAGCTTTGTAGTCAGCAGAAATCTGTTTGTTGACCCCATTTCCATTCCTCTGTTTGCAATCTTCAGCCTCTTCCGACTTTTCCTCTCTCTTACATTTATTTCAGAAACAAGAACGTTATTAGTTCTATGGTTTCTTTCTATGTCTTTCAAGAAGCAGCTTAGTTTATGATCAATGACTTCCCTGGAGGTCTTTCTGACTCATAACCTTGAATATGTATCATATTTTTACAAACTCCATTTCTAGCAGACAAATGATTCATGGCACACTCAATGTTTTATCTATCAAACTTAGAAGGTATAGTAAGTTCTTTCACCAAAGACTATGTGGTAGCAACAAATATGTCCCCCACAACTTAAAAATCCTTCTTTTATTCCTGCAGCAGAAAAAAAAAAAGTGTAACTGTTTGCAAGTTGTCCCTTTAAAAAATTTAACGTTCACCATTCATGGCATATTTGCTCTTCCGCAAAATAACTTCTGCCAAATAACAAACAATGACTGTTATTGATTGCTTCTTAGGCTTGTGCAGTTCTTTGAAAGTTTTGTTTTGTCAAGACTTTAACTGAAAAACCCTTTGCAAGGAATCATGCAGTGTGAAGTGATTCCTACTTCTGTTTCTCAAAATAGGATTGCCTTACTCTGCTAGGTCACAGTGACTTCTGGCATATGCATAACATGCAAACTACATTCAGCAATGTGGGATAGATGGCTGAGATATTTTGAGCCCACCATACCTCTTTGTTGTGATAAAGTGAAGAGTCTCCATCAAATTTTCATTACAGTGATATTCATGGATCTTAGAGATCATCTAATTTATAAAAAACATGATTACATTAAATGTTCATGAGGGAGCATTTTCACAGAGGCCTTCAAATGCTCTTTATACCTTTACTAAATAGGTAGGTAGAGAGTGGGACTGGTCTACTAGTCATAAGCACTCTCCTGTAAAAATAAGCTTCCTAAAAACAGCATTCTTATACAGTAGTTTTCCTTTTCACCAGTTAGAATCCCATGATGTGGTGCAGTGGCCTAGAGGTGGAGCTCTTGCCTCACAATCAGGAAGCTGTGAGTTCGATCCTAGGTAGAGGCAAATATTTCTCTCTCTGGGCATCATGAGAATATATCTGCTGAATATATATCCACATTGGTGATAGGAAGGGCATCCAGCCAGTAAACACTTAGCTCCATTTAGTTGCCCAGACTTCACTCCACAAGGGATTATGGGGTCATTAACAGATGATGAAGATTAGTTAGAATCCCATAGTCTTCTTCTTTTTTTTTTTTTTTGGTAGAACTATAACTTCTACCAGCCCTTGCTCCAGTGGACAATAGTGAGTAAAGTAAGTAATGATAGGATTCAAATAAAAATCCTCATTCAAAATGTTGATGGCTTGAAGGTTCTTTACAAAGTAGTGAACAGTAGCAATAGGTCAGGATTCTTCACTTGGTCTTCTGCAGAAGGGTCAGACATGGTATTTGTAGTCTAGAGAGATGAGATTTAGGAAGTCTGATAGACTTGAATAGTAAAATCATAATAATCTCTAAGATATGTGCCTCAGAGCTCCTGCTTGCATTCCAGAAATAAGTAAAAGAAAATAAATTGGTTTTTACAGTAGACGAATGTAGAAATGTGCCTCAGTTTGCACATTCAAAAGAGGTTTCTCTTGTTAGCAGGGTAATGGACCAGAGATTGATAGATGTAACTTTCATTTCTTTCCTTCCTTTTCATGCAGTCTGCTGAAACCTAGATTGCAGAAAATAGCTTGTTGTAACCCACCAAATAAAATTCTGTGTTGGGCCCTCCCCCAGAAGCTTCATAAGCTTTTCATTTCCACAAAGCAGATAGAATAGGATCAGAGTTATTGTAATCTATTTCTCCATTACAGTACTATCTTTGTGAAAGGAGACTGCCAAACCATCTCTTTAAAGACACACTATGGCATATGTTTGTTATAAGAAGCAACAACTGGCTAAAGTTAAATTCTTACAACATAAGAATAATTAATTTTAATGGATATTATTCATCTTTAGTCCTTGTTAAATATGAATTGAACATGTTTCCAAACCAACTAATTTCTAAACCAAAATATTTATTACAATTTACTAGAATTCTGGATGCAATGTGATATTGTGCCATATATTTAGAATATATAGAGCATGTACATAGATTCCAGATTTATTAATCAGCATTTTTCTATTTTTTAAAGTTTTTTTTTTCAGTTCTTCATCAACAGAATTGGAGAGAGAGAATGATGATACCATTGTAGCAATAGATCTGAGGCCAAAGGATAATCTTTTCTACTCTCTATGACTTTGTTTCTCTGCCTTGGTGTAGTTAAGGCTAGGTCCCACTGGCCGATGGTTGCAAAACGTATGCAAAAAAGACACAGCGGACGAGCAAAATTTGGCGGGTGGCTCCATCTGTTGTCATCCACTCCAAAAAGTGGCAAAAATTTGCATAAACAGAACGGAAAAGAAAGGAAAAGAATGGACATGGGTAGTATGTAGTGGGGATGTTAAACGGATGTTCATAGGAAGCCTAGCGGATGTATATAGGATGCAAACCGTTCACTGCTCATCCTTTCTATTTCCGTGCTACTAACGCTACGTAGACGTTCCGTGTACCTTTTCTTTCCTCCCTCTTTCCGTTTTCAGCTGCAGCGGATGTGAGTTGCAAGGATGCCCAGAGGATACTGAGAGGATACAGTGGACATTTAACGGATGATAAATGGATAGAACGTTTGTTGCTTGGATGTCGTGGATTTACATCGTACATGGTGGAAAGTTCATCCATTCACAAAGTTTTGTGCAGCTCAAAACTTCTTGCGCAGATGAAATCTCTGTGGAAGGATGCTCAAAGGATAGAGCGTATGAAACACGTATGCAGTGAGTACACAACGGATGCATAGCGTTTTCCAAAGTTTTTTAACATTTTACATCCTCTTTGCATCCATTAGTGCAGTGGGACAGGGGCTTTACTTGGTACTTACTCCTCAATTGTTTTTGGAATGTTTTTACTTTAATAGGTAAGATAGATAACACAGATCCTGTACACATTGCTTGCAATAAAACAAAGTAAACAAATGAGAGAGAGAGAGAGAGAAAGAGGGAGGGACCCTCCCTCCCTCCCTCTCTCTCTCTCTCTCTCTCTCTGCTATCTACAGCTATCTTTAGCTGAGAGAACTTCTGCAGCTATCTCTAGCTTTGGAACACTAATAGCAATAGCACTTAAGATTTATATATTGTTTCACAGTGCTTTACAGCCCTCTTTAAGTGGTTTACAGAGTCAGCATATTGCCCCCAACAATCTGGATCCTCATTTTATCCACCTGGAAGGGATGGAAGGTTGAGTCAACCTTGAGCCTGGTGAGATTTGAACTGCCAAATTGCAGACAGCTAGCTGGCAGGTAGCAGAAATAGCCTGAAGTAGTACATTCTAGCCACTGCAGCTGAGGTATTTTTCTAAGAACATAGACTGTTTCCACACATTCCATTGGTTAATTGTTCTGTCAGGAAATTTCTCCTTAATTCTAGGTTGGTTCTCTCCTTGATTAGTTTCCATCTATTGCTCTTGACCTGCCTTCTGGTGCTCTGGAGAATAGGTTGATCCCCTCTTTGTGGACATCCCCACAAATATTAGAAGACTGCTATCATGTCACCCCAGTCCTTCTTTTCACTAGACTAGGCATATCCAATTCCCATACGTGTTCTTCATATGTTTTAGCCTCCAGCCCCTTAATCATTTTTGCTGCTCTTCTCTGTTCTTGTTGTGGTTAGCTGGCAGCAGGTGCGGACAGTTGAGGAGAACAAGGACTCAGATGAGGGGCCAAGACTATTAGGGAGTTGAGACGACGGAAGTCTCTAACACCCCCGACCGTCGTCACTACTCCTCCAAGGGTTCCTCGGACACGGTTCACGTACAGCGCGCAGGACTGCTTGCAGGAAAGAGCAGCTGCAGCAGTACGGGCGACTCAGGAGTAAGCCTTGTGGACATTGCAATATCTTAGTTGGTATTTGAAGACTCTTGTGTTGTAAAATATTTTTTATCTGTTATTTTTGGCAGCCTCGCATAGTTTTGGCAAGGCTTGTGCTCAGCAAAGTTAATTAGTTTGCAGCAGCCTTTTAGGGGAATCGTAAGAATCATTGAAAGGTTTTTGTTCCCTTTGGTATGTGTTTGTTTTAGTGGACAAGGGTTTGGGTCAGAACAGTACTCTTTCCTGAGTTTCAACATCATTTTAATATTCGGAAGACCAAAACTGGATACACTATTCCAAGAGTGATCTTACCAAGGCATTATAAATCGGGACAAACACTTCACATGATCCTTAGTCTATCCCTCTGTTAATGCAGCCTAAGTTGAGAATCATGATCTGCATGATTCTCATCCTAGGCTTTAGCCTTTATACATGAGAAAATATAAAGTGCTTTTTAGTACTCACATGCAAAAGCCATCAATAGTTGAGCAATTAAAGATGTACTACTGAAATCTTAAAAGAATCTCCCTCCCACCATATATTTCTTTGATACTATAAATCTGCCCCTCCTGAAGGGGGATGCCAAGTTCATCAGATGATCTCAAGTACTTACACCAAGACTGTCAAACTCCCAGGTATGGGCCGGTTGTGTCACAAAGAGGCCATGCCCACACCTGGTTTAGCGAAGGGGGAAAAAAAAGTCCCAATATGTCATGTGATGCCGCCGTGATGACATCAGTATCAGGGGGGAAGGGGGAAAACAGTGTCACAGGTGACTGTAAATTACATATGCCAGAGCTGGCTTGCTGTCAGGATTCTAACAATCACTCTAATTAAATCACGATTCTTGAGCCAAACTTCAACCAACTTCAAAGGATTTATTAGAGGCGACATACTGGCACTGCCCTGTATGAAGCCAACTCTGACCTACGTGACTTACAGTCACCTGTGATCCTGTTTGCCCCCTCCCCCTGGATATCTCATAAACCAGATTCTCCAATTGAGCATGTTCACAGGCTGGATGTCATCAATCACGTTCTCCAATGAATATATTTGGGGGCAAAAGCTCTGGTAGTTTAGTTACAATCTTTTAAAGATAAAGAGTTGGAATGTACTTTTGCTTTTAAACTGCTGCACTGCTGTTCCAGATTTCCCCCCCCCCCCCTTTTTATGGCAATTACTAAAACAGGCATAGGAATGTTTTATGGATTGACAATCAGTCTGACATTCCTGACTTACACAGTTCAGAACATTTCCCTTTCCCTTGCCAATTCCACCCAATATAGCCAAGTTGCTACTGCTGCTGCCCACCCTCATCCTGGATCACCCTTTGGTTCTACCAGCTGCCATATCAGGTGGGAGGGGAGAGGAATTCAAGAAGAAACAAGTCTCACAGGGCAGAAGGGGCAGCTTGGAATACCAGATTCATTGCAAGGCATACCTAGATTTACAACAAACAGCAGATGGCATCTATATGTCCCTTTGCCTGTCTCCATATCAGTATTCTCGGAAGCAGAAATGACATATCTGGTCTCATATTCCAATTCCAGTTCCTGTTGACAGTTTTGACTCTGCAGGGAAGTAGATGGCTGTATGCCTGATGAGATAAACGAGACAGAAAACTGTCCCTCCCCGCCAGACAAGATAACAAAAAATTTCAGATTTGGGCTAAAAATGTCTGAATTGTTTCTGTTTTGTCTTTTCTACTGTTGGTACGTGTCGTTAGTTTCAAGGAAAACACGTATACAACTGTTATGTATCATGTCGATTTCAATCCTGATGCCACAACAGGCCCCTGTGGATGCCAATCAACTGGAAATACTAGCTATCATATAGCTAGAGGCACATATAGTATACATAGTTGTCAGTTGAAGTTCTCAGTCTGGTCCTCTGCTGGATCAGGAAAATAGTCTCTCCTGATTGGTTGGCTGGCTGATCAGTTTCCTATAAAAGGAGCTCTGTCAGCCGGGAATTACAGTTGCCTCACAGGCAGTATTGAATAAAAAGCTGTTAGCAGTCACTCTGGCCTAGCTTCCATTCTTCACCCAGAATTTAACACTAGCTATTGATAGAGAAGTAAAGGAGATGGAATTTCCCCCACTTGAAGCTGGGTGGTCAAGGGCAGGGGTGGGATTCAAATTTTTAACAACCAGTTCTGTGGGCATGGCTTCTGTGGTGGGCGTGGCTTGGTGGTCATGTGACTGGGTGGGCATGGCTTGGTCATGTGACTGGCTGGGTGTGTTCAACTCAACATCACTCATATGGAGGCACACATCTCCTCTCCTGGCCTCTCGGGACCATGGAGATGCTGCAACAGTCATAAGTGTGAAAAATCATGATAAGTCACTTTTTTCAGTGCCACTGTAACTTTGAATGGTCACTCCACATAAGCAAAGTACCAGCAAAGGAGGGGAAAAAACTCCAGAGAAGTTCCAGAGACAGGAAGTCTAGTTCTGCCAAGAATGTAATAAGGGTTAATGGAGAGGCAGTTTCTGTGAGCAACACCAGAATGTTTCCTTCATGCCTTCCTTACGGGATTAGGCCAGTAATTTCTTCCAACAACCAGTTCTCTGAATTGCTTAGAATGTTAACAACCAGTTCTAGTGAACAGGTGCAAACTGATAGAATCCTACCCTTAGTCAAAGGGAGGTTTGTGTGTATTGGTGTGTATGTGTGAAAATCCCATAAGGCAGGAAAACTCTCCAACTTCAGCCACAGAAGAATTATGCATGGTGCAGAAGGTGATGTCCTGTGTAGATCTGAATCAAAACCTGGCACTAAAAGTTGATCGAATTGTGCTGAATTCTTTAAGTTTCTGCTGTTGAATGGTATTTGGGCAGGGTTGATTATCAGAAACATCATAAACTGAGCTTCATAGAAATGTTCTGCATGCTTTCTCTGAAGAGTCTGCTTTTCCTTCCTAGCACTTTTTGAAATGAATTCCAGAAATGCCACTTCCACAGAAACTTCTCACTACACTGAGTACACAGGACATTGTTACCATGAAAATAAACAAGGGAAAAAAAATCAAGTACCCCAGCAACTCTATATATCTTTAAAGTAACTCTTCCTTCCCTCCATCTTTCGTTCCTTCACCAGTAATAGATAGGCTCCCTTCCTGCTAGATTTCAGTTTGCCATAATGGACTTGCTAAGGAATAGTACTAATTAATCTACTTCCAGTTAAGACCTGTAGGTAAATTCTTCCTTCATGGCTTTTATCTTAATGTGATCACTTCTTGTCCTTCTTAAACTAGATTTACATCTGCTTCAGCAGGTCTACTTCAAAACTTCCGTTCCAAGATCATCAATTCTAATGTTAAGTTCTCCTTTAGCTTTTTTCCTGATCCAGAAGAGGACCAGACTGAGAACTTCAACTGACAACTATGTATACTATATGTGCAATACATGACAGCTAGTATTTCCAGTTGACTGACATCCACAGGGGCCTGTTGTGGCATCAGAATTGGAAGTGAGTTCCAACCTTTTGGGGACCAGGGACTGATTCCATGGAGAGAGATTTTTTTTTCCATGGACCAGAGGGGTGTGTGGTTTTGTGTGCTGCCTGTTTCCCATGGATGGGGCTTCGCTAGTTTGCACAGCCTGGTTGGTTGGTTGTGCTGGTCCATGGGTCTGGGGTTGGGGATCCCTGGAAGTCTCCTGCTTGAGCAGGGTATGAGATCTCCCTTTCAGATCTCCCTTCCAACTCTGACATTTTTTTTTTTTTAGTTGCAATGTTTAGAGCAAGAGGTGCAACCAACTGGAGTGTGTGACATAAGAGTCAGGACTACTTTGTTCTAGTCTGCTGTCAGCTTGCTTTATTGAAAAAAAAAATGCCTGGACAATATTAAAAGCAGGGCTCAGCAGGGAGCATGGCTTCAAACACTATTGACTTTCAATGTCAAAACAAACATGAATTTAGAATCGGGTTTCACTAAGTTCTTATGACATGGTTTTATTCCCGGACTATCAGCCTTGTCTTTCCTGCATTATCCCTCCAATGTTTTCTATGTAATTAACAAACAAAAAAGGAACATCTAGAAAGAGTTGTTCATTTCTTAGAATAAATTAAGAGGAGAAAAAAGCAGACACACACAAAAAATTGAAGCCAAATCAACCCCCAACCTTCCAAATTAAAACAAAACAAAACCCATTACCCCTTGCTCTTATATCTGATTTGAATATAAGGGTTTGTAGCCAAAGTAAATAAATCATAGGTTTTTAATTCCCTAAGTTTCAAATTCATTTAGGGCCGTCATATCTTACAAAACAAAATTATCAAGGATAAGGAAGCAGTCAGGCATGATATTAAATAGCTGAACTTGTCAAAAACAATCGCTGTGCAGTTATGAAGTTCTGTTCCATATTGTTACATGATTTTTCTGTCATGTTGTCTCCCTGCCTTAGGAAATCTGATTTGTTTTGCTGTCCCCTCCTTGTGGCATGCAATTTCTTGATTAGACAAAATTAAATCAATAAATGGCATTGTGTTTTATTTGATATCCCAAGAATAGCTTAATGCTTAGGCGGCCATCTTCTTAGTGTATCTATTTCATTGCTTTTAATTGCAAATCAATCGCAAAATTATTCAGTTGAAACAGTTCCTGTGGTGCAGCTAAATGATGGGGGGAGAAAAAAAAATAAACACTGTTAAAGCTAAAGGAGCTTGACAAATAAAAAAGTCATAAGTAAATAGCAAGAGCAATTTTAGATCCTGTGAATAATGTCCTCTGACAATCTCTTCTTTGGAAGATAATAATGTATCACTTAATTTAAACATTAGATATGTCAATTTTATTCTGTTTTGGGGTGGCCTTAGATCTCTGCTCCCAAATTCTAACAGAATTTTGTTATTATTTTTTATTATTTTCTTATTATAAATGATGCTAGTAAGCACTTTAAAATGTGGATGTTTGCATGTTTCCATTGCCTTACAAAGCTCTCTTGCAAACATAAATCTTGTGCTGCAGATTTGAAGCATGACACCCAAGCTGGCCTCTCTATTTAAAACCCATAGCAGATTTTTGTTTTCTTGACATTATTATATTTCTCTATGTGACTCAAAGGGGGAAAAAAGTAAATTATGAAGATTTTCCTACAAGAGGCAAGATAGAGGATTACCATACAGAAACAAGTAGAACAGCAAATTACTTCATGAATAGCAATAATATTCTGTCCTGCTCTTGTCTGTGATTGTTTTTACCTGGATGTTGATAGCATGTTGCAGTTTCCTTCAGCAGAAGCAACAATAGAATACAGAATAACAGAGTGGGACCTTGGAGGTCTTCTAGTCCAACCACATTCAGGCAGCATAAAGCAGAACTAACACTTCACATGATCTTGATACTATACCTCTGTGGATGGCGCTTTGGATTGCATTGGCTTTTTTTTTTTGGCAGCTGCAGCATACTGCTGTTGAGCCACAAAGTACAATATCACTATTATTAAAATCAACCCATCAATCATTTATATAGAGAAATCCTGTGATTTGGGAACATTAATCAGCATTTTAATAAATAGCTGTATAGATATTCCTTCATAGAAACATGAATTTAATACTTGTTTATTCACCACAAATTATTTATGTGCAGCTACCGTTGGGCTGTCTTTCTTATGTTTTACCATCTAAATTCTACTTGCTTCTCAAGCTTGATGGAAAGCATAGCAATGTTAGGCAGATGGTTGCGGCTGAGAGATTGTACTGTATTAATTATGGACCATTAGCTGAACTGTTGTGTAAGTCATCAAAGACTTAAGTGGTTTAACAAATTGATATCTATGCGGGGGGACGGGACAGGCCCCAAAAAGTCTATGAAGTGATGTGTTAGTTCTTACTGACAGTTTTTGAAATCAAGAGGACAGGCTGTACCTAGCAAGGTATGAAGAGAATACCAAAGGGAAATGTACTTAAAAACAAACAGAAACCTTAAAGCAAAGTCACTGAATGGCTCTGAACATAGAATTATAAAACACATCAATATGTTCTGAGACTGCATTGTCCCTGCTCTGTCTTATATGTATATCCATATTCCCTTTCTTCTCTTTTGCCCAGAGGCATTTAAAGTAACATAGAGAAGCTTGTAAGTTATACCTTCCAGGTATACCATGCTACCAAGAACCCACACAGATTTTGGTAGGTTTTTAAGATGCAAGAGTACGGAATAATAAAGAAAGAATTCCATAAATTTAGATTAGTTCCATCCTTTTTGACATTTCAAAAACCTGATTATGTTTTGAGAATTGAGGTTCCCAGAAAACCAGAGATTTGCTTAGATCAGGGGTGTCAAACTCAATTTCACTAAGGGCTGCATTAGGATTGTGTTTGACCTCGGTGGGCAGGGTGTATGGCCATAGTGGGTCTGGCCCTATCAGTCAGATCTAAGCATTCTGTGGGCTGAATTTGGCACATGGGCCTTGAGTTTAACACCCCTGGCTTAGAGGGCTCCATAGTTGACATACCACTCATCCTCCATTTGCTTATGATTTGTATCTTTGGTTTTTATGATATTTATTAATGTGGATCTTTACATTTTAAACTCATTTTTACATGTGTTTTTCTATCTACGATTTTGGTGAGATGGATGGCTTACATACATTTGATGGATAAATAAATATTGATAAATAAATATTAAAAGAAACTACTTAAAAGCCAGAGTAAATAGGAAACTGCTCCAAAGTTGTGCAAACATGAAATATAACTTGATTGGTGAGAAATCCTAGATGTGAACAACAGAAATCTCAACTCCAATGAGGCGGCTGCTTTGAAGAGTATGTAGAAGTAGCAACTGATTCAAAATCCAGCAGCTTTTCCCTTAACTTGTGACATCCTTGGCACAGGACTTCAATTGCACAATCCCAGCTGCCATCCTGATTTTTTTTTTTAAATTTCCTTCTGTCCCAAATCTCCCCAGCATTAACAAAGCTGTCAGATTAATATAATTTTGATTCTATCTGAAGATGGATGCCTTTGGTGGGTTTGATATCTACAAATATACAAACAAAAATGCTCAAATTGCAGTTCATTTCCTCAATTATTCTCTGCTCTTTTTTGGGGGTGGGGGGAGTTTTCAAACCCATTTGAAATGACACAATTCTATTTTCTTGACTTTTACAAGCTACATCAGAGGTGTAACACAAAAAGAGGTGTATAATGGAAACTTGTATTGCTAGTCAGAAAAATGTAAATATGGAATGATTACAATGAGTAAATACTGAAGTGAGTCATGTCTCATTTGTGTCCTATAACCTTCAGAATGGGTGGTGACTAACTTTCTATCAATATTTGAAGTTACTGTGGGTTTTTGTAAGCGACTCTGTGTAATTTCTCCAATGTATTTCTGTGACTCTCCCTAAAAAGAAATCCCAGGGTTATAGACTAGGTCAGTGTTTTTTTCAAACTTGTTAACTTTAAGAAGTGTGGACTTCAAGTCCCAGAATCCCCCACCAGTATGCTGGTTGATGAAGTACACACATCTTAAAGTTAACAAGTTTGAAAACCATGGAACTAAATTATAAAGTTGAAAAAAACAATCTTGAAGAAGGCAGTGGCAAACAACTTCTATATTGTTTAGCAAGAAAACAAGATGGATGTGTTCATTTAGTTAAGTTTGCCTTGAGAGACCTTTTGCTATAGAAAATGTCTGCCCTCATTAATGGAGATTTCTTCCATTGGTCATGTCATGTTACTCGCATTGAGAACCTCAGTAACAGGAGTGCAGAGCAATATATAATTTTTGGTGGCAAAAAGCAAAAGAAGTAATTCCATGTTACATAATGAATATGCTCACAATATCATTAGTACAGATTTCCAGCTGAAATCCTGTGATATTTATTTTAATTGCCCAATTTACTAAAAGCATTTTTTTAAAAAAAACTTAACTTGGTCATTAATTTACATTTTGATCAATTATTGTTGGCTCATATGTGATTTCATGTTGAAAGATGGGCGAGCCTTGCTCATTTGCACTTGACTGAAAAAAAATATTGATTTTTGCTTGTAACAGCTTTTTACATTTATTATTTCTTAGATTGACAAGAGGCAGCATATATGGCATTCCCCTCTAAAAAAAAAATTCCCTCCCAATGATAACTCTATGAGATAATTTGGCTGAGAGAAAGAGTGATGGATTTAAAGTCCTTCATGGTTGAAGGTGGAGTAAAATCTGAGTCTCCTTCATTCTATATTTATTTATTTATTTGTTTGTTTGTTTGTTTATTTTCTGTATTTATTTATTTAATTTGTCAATCGCTTACAAGATAATAGATATAGGTATAAACATAGTTATGAATACATGAAATGGCTACATATAAGAAAAATAAAAAGAAACAATAGGACAGGGACGGTAGGCACGTTGGTGTGCTTATGCACGCCCCTTACAGACCTCTTAGGGATACAGACCATTTTAACCATTACACCACAGATTAGTTCATTGAGTTTCTAGAATGCATTGCCCTCAAAGTTAGTTCTATGCTCTGCTCTATGATCAGTATTCTCTTGAAACGTTTGTCCAAGAGGATATGTTGAATAGTTGATTCAGAATAGATGAGAAAGATAACTTCTGGGGGTAACTTACCTCCAGAAGTTGTTGGAGGTTTTCAAAAAGAGATTGAACAGCCATTTGTCTGGGATGGTATAGAGTTTCCTGCTCAAGCAGAAACTTTTAACCAATTATAGTTAAGAACATCATTTGAATACATTTATGGCAACAGGGTCAAGGTAAGTGCTTTCAGTTGCATTTTTGAACTGAACTGAATGGAATAAACATTGCACCTAACATCAAGAAAGATCTCTGAATGTCAGCCAGCACTAATTATTCTATTAAATTTTTCTAAGCAGTAATGCTTGGACAGAAGCTGCATTTGTACATATATAAGTGACAGGCTCAAACAATAAAAAAGACTACCTTGCTCACAAAATAGAGAGGATTTCAGCAACAGAGAAATAGAAGTAAATAAAATGTGAATAAGCAGTGTAATCATCCTGTCATCGGATATCCATCTACTCTTCTTCAAGCTAGTTTCTTCATTTGAGTTATTTGAAGTTTTATTCATCGGGTCCTTCCAAATGGAAGTTTTTGAGATGGAATCATCATGCCAGCTTTAGGAGACGATAAGGGTCCAGATCTCTGACTTCCATTTCAACATGTCCTTTAAAGTCTTTGTGACTTTTTCGCTTATAAGAATCTGTCTGTCTGTCTGTCTGTCTACTTCTTTATTGATTGTCTACCCTCTATATCAGACATCTTCAGTATACTAATTGTCACATGGTGCCTTGGGATGGTCCTTAAGGCTTCCTAAGATTGGAGTCAGACTCTTTGAAGGGAAGGTAAATTTTGGTCTCATACGTGATGGAGGTCCCATCCATAGCATGATTCCGTGTTCAGAACAGATCAGTATATTTCATTCAGAGCTTCATCAGTTAACAAATAATCCTGGATGTATTTCTCTTTATAAAATCATTAACTTAAATGGAGAAAATATCTTGAAGGAAAATTGTCATATAAGATGTAGATTAGAAGATGTAGACTTTTGGAAATGAATAGATTAACATTGGCAATTAAGGAGAAAGAGCAAACTGAATATTATATAATATGGGACTTTTTCTATCAATGGTTAAATAATAAAAATGGAACTTAGAAATAGGGAAACAAAATAAAGATGATGTGTTAAAAGGAAACAAAATAAAGATGATGTGTGAAAAGAGATAAATTAATATGATGAGTACTATGTTGAATACTACTATGTTAATATTTTATAATCAATTAGTATAATTAATAGACAGACATACTTATGTTAAATATTGCAGAATTAATATCTAATGAAGGATGTTGTAATTTTGATTATTGTTTAACAAAGATGTTTGTACCCAGACAATACGCTGTTCCACTGAAGGTGGACTGATTGTATTAAAAATAAACAATTTAATGGGAAAAACAAAAATGTAGACAGAAAAAAAATGACCATTGGTCATTGGGTTTTTTTGACAGCCCTCTGATATAGGCCAACTCAAGGAACAGAAATCACAAAGACTCTAATATATTGTTGTACATTTAAGAACAGAATCTTGAAAACCTATCACAAATTCTCCCTGTCTTCTCTTATGCCAGGGGTGTCAAACTTGCATCATCATGGTGGTATCACGTGACATATCAGGACTTTTTTTCCCTTTTGCTAAACCAGACAGGGGTGGGGTCAATATGTGATGCATCCGGCCCATGGGCCATGAGTTTGATACCCCTTATGCCATAAAGAATCAAGATGAGTCTCTTTTTCACAATCTCTCTCTTCTTGAGAGTCTTTACCATCTTTCTTATCTGGTAATGGCTCCTGAGTACTTTTTGTCACATACTACATTTGCCAACTTTATTTCCATTCTCTAGGTTCCTTGGTGTGGGGCAGAGGTGGTATTCAGCAGGTTCTGACCAGTTCTGGAGAACCAGTAGTGGAAATTTTGAGTAGTTTTGGAGAACTGGCAAATAGCACCTCTGATTGGAGATTTTACAGTATCCTTCCCCTGCCATGCCCACCAAACCACGCCCACAGAACTGGTAGTAAAATTTTTTGAATCCTGCCACTGGTGTGGGGAGAAAATGGCTTGCTTTAGAAAGATCCACAGGATTTCCTCATCTCTTGTGTAGAACTTGCAGTCATTATATCAGTTTTGAGCTCATAAAAAACCATGGGTTATAAATGAAGCAGTACAGCCTTTGGAAAGCATTTGCTCAATAAAGGCATCCAGTTTTCTAAAGTACAAAAGTTATGCTCTGAAACTTTAGCTCTTTGGTAGTGTCTTTTAATTTTGGAGCTGCATATATTTATTTTTTGCCTCAATCAGAATAGCACAAATATGACAGGCAATTGTACTGAAACTGCTGAATATCCCTGGGCACCTGTCCCATTTGCTTGGATATAGTTATTTTTGCTGTGCAGCTTTGCTGATTGCCTTATCACTATATATTGAGCATTAGAATTGACATTATCTACCAGGGTCCATGAGGTAAAGCTTCAGACACAGGTGGCTTTAGAGCATCTGTTGGGTGAAGTGATACAACTGTTCCAATCACATAAGTAAAACAAAAACCAATCCACCATAGATCCCCTTTGCTGGTTTGATTGACAGAACCCCTTTTGAATTAAATCTTTGCACTGAAAAAAATTCACAGCTCATGTAATGACACATTTGGAGAAAATGGTAGGAAATATGATGGCTTTGCATATTTTCCAAATAAGCGTGCTTCAGCCTTTTTAATGCCAAATGTTGCATACTGATATATGTGCACATGGCAATTATATAGTCAACCTAAAGTAATCTAGATTTTATCTTGCATACCCAAATTAATTTCACTTGAAATTGGTCTTATAACACCGATAAAAAAGTTACTGCTTTAATGAACCAAACACATCCATTAGCAATGCATCTTTTATTGCAAAGTATTAAATGGGTTTAAAGTATAATTAACTCCAAATTAATGTGATGCTTGTGATAACTTAAATTCTGACTCAGATTTCTTTTGATCATTTGATTTAATCTCATCAATTTGAGTCCTGGGAAACATTATGGATTTGCTTTATACAAATATATTCTATATTCTATATAATAGGCTCTATCTAAATTTTGCATAGCCATGGGCATTTATGGAAATAAACATAATAGAATGATTACTGTAATATTAAGAAAGTAGTCATGTAAAAAGAATTATGTTGCCAACTAGGAAAAAACAACTAACCATTTAGGGAAACCTGAGATTATATGTACAAAGTCAGGCTAACTAATTAAAACATATTATCTCTGACAGTCTTTAATGAATTATTATCACGTTGTGACACTATCTACAAGGGAGTAAAATGTTTCATTCCATG
>BHFT01004850.1:0-17638 GCA_004320025.1 Laticauda laticaudata
AAAAAAAAAAAAAAGCATTTTAAATTCGGCGTGAGATTGAGGAGCCTTGTCGTGAGACTGTGAGAAATGACCAAAAACCGTGAGACTCACGGCAGAACCATGAGAGTTGGCGGGGCTGTATATTTATACAAGAAGGTGTGACATTTAATATTTTCATTGATTTTATTTTATTATTAATGTTAATACATGGGGAAGACAACACAGAATATTAATCCTGATTTTTTTGTTTTTAAAAACCACTACATCAGTTCTTCAGCTCTAAACCTTTCCAGTTTTTGATTTGGAATATTAAATTGTCTGAGAAAAGTGGAGGACAAGCAGAAAGTTGCAAGTGGAGTTCAATAGGGGAAAGAAACAAAGAAAATGAAGTAACCTAAAATAGTGCATGGTCAGCTGTGAGAGCTGAATATAAAAAGTTTGTCCTAATGATTATTTGATGTGAATAACTGTTTCCTGCTAAATAAGGAGTAATCTATTTTTGCTAAGTAAGTAGATACTGAAAGCACCAGATTCCAAGCAACAACCCTAAAATATTTGATAAAATATTTGAAGTGTAGTGGCACAAATGAGAGTCTCAGAAGAGAAGAAGAATTATCAAAATTTAACTGGCAAGTATATTGAGAAATAAACATAAAGATTAATGGATAAATACCATACAGTCATGAACTGTGATGTTTGAGCAAAGTTTGTGTTCCTAGCTGAAAATATTCTGTTTTTTATATTCAGCAAGGATAAGCTTGTTGTGGTACTTGAAGAAAAAAGCAGAAAATTGAATGTTTGGCAATATCTCTATGGATGAGATTTAAACTTAGCCATACTCTGTAAATTTTATGGGTTAAATGAAAGGAACAACACATACTTGGAGAGCCTGAGAAATGGTGATTGCATATGTGAATGAGACATGGAAACTAAGCATGCTAGTATTGCAATATGGCAACATTCTTCCTTTCAAGCTGATCTGCAGTTGTAATTAATTGATTGTGGATTCTCTGAAAGAGAGGAGAGATTGAGCCCTACATGAATTAGGTATGTGGGACAAATGATTAATAGCAGTTTGGCCATATTAAAAATGCACAGACTCCTTGTACTTGTGCCCAGTAATTTATATTAAAGGTTCTGTGAAATCCATTTGAAGGTTATTCTCCTTGCTGACTAACTAGTCTGCTAAGTAATAGCAGACTAACACATGCAGAAGTATCACACATACACGTGCACATGCCCCACACCAAGGGAGGAGAGAAGGAAAAGGAGGGGAGAAATAGTATCTATTTTTCCACTTTGATCCCCCTTCATCTGCTACAGGCAAGTTCATTGTATTAAAAGCAATAGAAATAATATTTTAATACATAATACAAAACTACAGTACCTTATGTGTCGTGTATTTAGAGCCTTGGCAATATAAAAGCTTTCACAGTTCTGTGCTTACATTTTATCCTATGGATGAACACAGACCCCTTTCTGCTCTTGTGGTAAAGAAAGGAAAATGGTCTATTCAAGCCTTAATTTTGTCTGCCTTAGGGCATAAAAAAAAGAAAGAAAAGAACAGGTTTTAATGCTGTGCTACAAGGAAGTGCACTGAATATTCAAAGCATCATATGAATGTTCAAAAAGTGACCATTATCTGTACATCCAGCTTCAGATGTCTAGATTATTATAAATCTGGTTCAGTACTCATGGTTTTCACAAATTATTTGCTCCAACAATCTTTTTACAATTTCCTAATCAAAAATAAGAAAAGCTATGCTTTATGCATTTTTTTAAAAAAGAAAGCTTGTGTGCAACTTTCATTGATCAAGATTTCAAAAAAAATATTATGTGTAATACATGCTTTTTTGCATGAATCTTTTTCAAATAGAGTAACCAAGTTTCAGTTTATAAGAACTTTTTAAAAGTTAAAGTTTTTGGGCAATGAATGACAGATTCTAATAGATTCTGTTCATCATTACCAGATTGACCCGAGTCCATTCGGTGGATGGCTTCATTTTGTCCCTTTGTGAAGCTATGGTAGATTATTTTTATTTATTACACAGTATTCATCATCAACTGATGTTACTGAAAATAAAACTAAGATTTTCTTCAAAACTTTTACAAAATATCGCTTTTAAAAAGTTCAGTAAAAGTAATAACACAGTCTGGACAACAATATCAGATCAAAAGCTGAAAAAATGTTTTTCTGAATAGAAGTTTGGAAAACTGGGCAGGCAGAGAAAGGTAAGCAAGGCTATTGTTCAAGGCAGAGGTCTTCCAACTCGACTTATTCCTCTTCCAGTCATATTAGCTCAGGAATTCTGGGAGTTGAAGTCCACAAGTCTTAAACTTGCCAAGTTTGAAGACCTTTGGTTCAAGGTATATCTCTTAACGTATGTAAATACAAGTCAACTAACAACAATTGTTTACAGTTACAATGGCACTGAAAAAATGACTTACAACTGTTTTCATACTTCAACCATCACAGCATCTCCATGCTCAAGAGATCAAAACTCAGATACTGTGCAATTGACTCATATTTATGATGGTGGCAATGTAATGTGACCACCTTTATGATCTTCTGACAAGCAAAGTCAACTTAACAACTGCAGCAATTCATTTAACAGCTGTATCAAGAAAGGTTGTAAAATGGGCAAAATGGGCGAAACTCATTTAACTGTCTTGCTTAGCAACATAAATTTTGGATTCAATTGTGGTTATAAGTCGAGGATTACCAGTATTTGATTTGGAAATATTTTACCTTGGCCCAGTAAGTATCCAATATGCTTTCTACTGAGATATAAATTACAACTCCTTCAAATCTGCAGGCTTTCATTGGTGATTTTTTGAACCACCAATAAACCAGTTTGATCCACAGACATGACAGCATTAGAAATCTGGACAATTCCCCTCAGTAATGGGAGAGTGAGGAGAGATTTTTTTTTAAAGGAAAGCTTACCAAAAAACAAAGAAAAGGCAATTGTAACTTACAAATGCCTACAACTATTATAGAAATGAATCTTAAATATTAAGCTATCTTCTATTTTAACTATTATCTATAACATTCTTATCTATAATATTTTTTTTGAAGTTCACTACATTTTTATAGTTTAGTTCTATTAATTCAATTTTTATTGTTCATCTATATTTTGTTGACTTAATAAATATATCTCTCTAAAAAGTTATACATCTTTTTTCATCCTGTCTTTTACATTTTTAGTTTCTGCTTTCTATTTCTGTCCAGTCAAAGTGTTTACTCTTTCTTCACATTTTCTGCATGCTTCTTCCCAGCTCGGCTCTTTCATTCTTCTCTTCAAATATTTGCTCCATCTGAGGAAAATATTTAGAAGGAACATTTACCTCAAATCAACTTCTTTTTCACCTCAATTATCTCAGGGATTGTCTCCCTTCCAATTGTTTCTTGTCATCACTTCTGTTAATCATTTTATTTTCCTCTTTATTTTGACTCTTGGATTTTGGCTCTGTTTATTCGCCCTATTTGTCATGAGACCTGTGGCTGCAGAGTACCTTGCTTCTCCTTGCCTCTTGCCCAATAGCAATAGCACTTACTTATATACTGCTTCACAGAGATTTTTACAGCCTAGTGCGATTTGATCTGCCAAATTGCAGATAGCTGGAAGTCAGCAGAAGTAGCCTGCAGTACTGCACTCTAACCACTGTGCCATCATGGCTCATGGTCAATGCTACTTTTTCATTAACAGATAGGTTATCTTGATGAAGATAACATTGAGATGGGAGATTGCTGATACATTAAAAGAACTCTTTCTGCTGGCCTGGGCATTTCTTTCACAGCATTTTTTTGATACAGCAGGAAGATGCAGCATTTCCTTTTCTTTCTTTCTTTTTTGGGGAGGATCCCTTGAGGGAACTATATATTTTTGTATATAGATTTCACTTACTTGAACCATCAAGGGGCACTTTGTGGAATGACCAAAACACTCCTTCCAAATACCAGGAATAAAGACACTGCATTGTATTAAAAGTGCTCCAAAGTTTCTTTTAGGTCTACTCCATGTCAATGAGCATGATCACATATGCAGATGGTCTTTCTCCAAGGGCTGTTGACAAATTATAGTGATAAGACAATTTTCCATTTTGTGGACAAAAGTGTCCAGTCCATTACTGCAAATACTTAGCATTGTTGGATAGGGCCCAGTTGTGGCAAATGACAACAGGAAAAGTTAAACCTGGAATATCTCCATGAAAGAGCCAGATCAAGTAAATGGCGTCTACATTTTTCTCTTATGTAATACAAATGTATGCTATAGTTTTATACTGAAATGACCTTAACCTGTCACAGCACTGTCTTATCTCTCTCTTTTTGAAAATGGATATTGCTTTAATTATTTGCATCTGTGAACTCCAATGAACATACTTAAGGATATATCCATATATTCATAAATCATCTGCAGGCAATAAGTGGTCCAACATAGATAATTAGAGAATTTACGGAAGGCTTGCTCCCTCTGTTTATCTGCTTATGACATTTGCAGTGCAGCCCTAACAGCAGGATAATTACTAGATTTATTCATCAAACAAAATCACGCCTTTGGGGAATGCTCAGTGACTTCAGTTTTAGGACTAATAAAGACGTTTTTCACCCAAACTCAAGTACTAATTTGCTCAGTCACTAGCTGCAATAATCTTTTATAGAGCTACTCAAAGAAGAGGTTTGGCACCAGAGGGCAGATAATTAAAGGTGCAGTATCCCCATACAAAAAGTTCTGAACAATTCCCTGACCATATTAAAATTTAATTGTTGAATGTTAATTGAAAAAATATAAAACCAGAGTCATTGCTGTTCTCTCTGTTCTAGTAATTATTCTCTGAGATCAAAATTGTATCTTTAAGAACAGGAACATAGTTGAAACTTCACAAACTTTTCCAAATTGGCCAATGAATTATTTGAATTATTGTTCAAATAGAACAAAATAACGAACTAGGGTCACAGAGGAAGTCTGCTGCACATTGTAATTTGCATTAAACAGTGGAAAATTAGCTTGTTTGGAGTTAAGGAAGCTTTTTTGCACAAAATCCATTGGGGAGGGAGCTAAGGAAAATCACTAGTGTATCTTGTGAAAATTGTTTCCACTAGGGTTGCATTAAAGAATTATGGTACTGAGTTTAATTCCAAATTTAAAATAATTAATATAATCATTTAAGTGGAACTTTCTGCCAAACATAGATAAGGGTAATAGTTTGGAAGCTTCATATATTCCCAGTAAGCTGCATAATATATACTTCAAGGGCTCAGTATGGTATGGTTCTTTGGCAAAATTAATTTAAATTGACAGATTAAATTAAATCCTGGTCCCAGTAGATACCTATAAGCCTCTGTGAGGATGGTATGAGTGTGAAAATATTCACCAATAATACTAGTGTTTTAGGAGCTGTGACTGATTATAGAAGAAAGACAGGAGAGCATAGGAAATTTTCCATTAATTAGTGTACTTAATTTAGTTTAAGATACAAACTTGTACCTTAGTAAAAAAGAATATCCCTAAAAGATAGCAGATAATTCATAACTGGAAAAAGTACCTTATCTGCATTGACTAGGCCAATCTATCATTCCTCTGATCCTACTTCATTATAAGGACCCAACTTCACTTTTTCCTTTAGATAATTTTTTCTCCAATTCTCTAGCAGAAATTATAGTGCTTAAATACAAAGAAAATCAATGCACAATGTTAATAAAGCTCCACAGTTTTCTCTAGAGATGCTACAGGGCAAGCAACTAACAAGTGAAAATTGGAAGCAGAACAGAAGCAGAATATCTCTGCCTGGCTTTTCATCTTCATGCAATGGCCCTTTGGACTCTGCCTCTCTTCCCTCTTTTTCTCTCATTCCCCTCACTCGCCCTCCAAGGAAGTGGCTTTCACCATGCCAGAATTCTGCAAGCTCCTAAGATTCATTCTGTGCTGTAGTGAAATGATGAACTGCACAAAATGCAGACTTTTAAACTCATATTTAATTGTTTAATGTCATGGCTCTTGGTAGAGCATTGTTGCTTGAAAAATAAATTGGGTAATTCAATTAAATGGCTACAGAAGATACATCATATCAGATGGAGAAAGGCACTAACCCCAGCTTGAACTTGACGTCCTACATCGCTTCACTTATTTGACAAATGGATTCTTGAAAATAATTGAAACACATGGCTGCCAGCATAGGTCAATAATACTTTTTGCCATTCTGCCTCTTAACAGCTTCCATTTTTTTTCTTGCACTGTACCACTCAGGGTAAAGATTGCATTTGCCTGGTAAATCATGCAAGCATTATTACTAAAATAGGACTAAATGCAATGAAAATGGACTACATAAAAGTAATGGAATTTAAGTAAAAGGAAGACCATATTCTAGGGAAAATCCCAAATGCCAGAGTTAAATACTATATGACATTACTTCCATTACAGGGTCAGATTAGGCATGTAATAAAAGAAACTTAGTTACTTAAATTTACATATTTTGGCAGACTTAGCCTAACTAACATTTACCGGATAGTAAATATAAATATAGTATATTGATATTAGTTCTAGTATAGGAGGAGGAGAGAAAATTCCAGGTTCAGCATTTATTTTTTAAAAAAATGGATGGAGAGAAGAATACAGGTAGTTCTTGGGTTACGATACAGATAGTACTTATGATGGCATTTCGGATGGGGGTTGCTTGTTTTAAGCCATGCAGTTGTAAAGTGCCATGTCACATGACTGCACAACTTAGCAATGCTAAGTAGTCCAAGTTGCTATTATAACCCCAGATGTCTGGGTCTTTAAGTGGGAAAAAGCAGGAGTCTCAGGTAAAGAGTCTGGGAGTATTGTGGAGGGTAGGGAAGATCCGGGTAGGGGGGATCCTGATGCAGGCCATATGTATGTCAGTGGAGGCTGGAGAAGGCTGCCAGCAGGTGGAGGTGTGCTGCAGGCGAAAGAAAAATAGGAGAGATTTAACAGACTGATTTGTAATCAGTCAGGTTGACTTCCCCATTGACTTTGCTTGTCAGAAGCTGACAGGGAAGGTTGCAAACATGATCATATGACCATGCTTCCCAATAATCTTGTAAACATGAGCTAGGCACCTGAGTACCTGGATTGCAATCATGTCACTGCATGATTGTTCTGGTCGTACATCTAATATTTTTTACTGCTGTCATAACTATAAATGGTCACCAAACAAATAGATCATGTTGAGAACCACCTGTAAATCTAGGTGTTGATTGAAAAATCTGGATTTTGTAGTGTAAGGGAACTGTTTGAAATCTTAGCTAAAGTACCCATTCACATAACTGAATGTTACTATTGTATAATATATTTGGGGATCTCATCTGTATCAATGAGAGTCTGGCAAACAAGTGGGTATGTAAGACAGAGAGAAAAGGGTCTAAAAGATAAATATATTAAAATTGAGAATCAAAGATACACTAGAGACAAGACTCCTTGGTGTGTTTTGGTGTGTTTTCACTGATCTTTTAAAATAATCATGGTGAAGTAGTGAAGAAGACTACAAAATTAGAGTTTGACTTACAGAATAATAACTTTGGTTTCTTCTCATAAAGTATCAGCATGCTAAAGTGAATCAACCTTCTCTCAAATCAAAGAAATTGAATAAAACTAGTGAAACTGGCAAGATTCTCCAGAGACAAGAAATTTAAAAAAACAAAAGGTAATAATGAAACAATATAAAGTTTTAGTGAAAACTAGGGTTGTTTGCAAAAAAGATATATGAACAGGTATTTTAATGTGAAATGAACTACATTTAGTTACATTTCTGTTCTTTACTTTTATATTGTTTTTTATTTCTTTCACTTTTTATTTTACTCTCTTCTGCTCTCTTAAACTTTGAAAAAAAGTGTGATCTTGTTCTTCTTACCTTTGGAATGTCTGGTATCAATAATTAAGAATTTTTCCTATTCTGATTTTCTAATATTTATGTGGTTTTCACCACATTTTTGTCCTATACACAATTAGTTTTTCAATAGAAGAATATTTTTGCTGAGGAGGTTCAATACTGTATATGAAGTTGCTATTTTTTATCCAAGAAAAAAGAAAGAAAGATGCAGGGGCAGTTAAAAGGCCTTCTAGTTTATTCAGATGAAAAATTGTCATTGATGCATCTTGATATAACTATGTGAAGAATCTAAGCATCAAAGGATTTTAGAACCTAAGTGTGGGAACAGGAAGCATCCTCGAGATAGACACATACGAAGTGATGTTCAAAGTATCATGACAAGAAATTGCTACAAAGCAACAATTTTCATTATTTTTCTTGCATCATAATGGATGAATCATACTTTTATTTACATTTTACTTGCTAATTTATTTTGTGAACATAATAGTTATTTTAACAATTGTAAATACATGGTAGTAACTACTAAATTCTCAATATGTTGTCATCTTTATCTTATGTTTTGTCATTTCACCACTGAAATATAATGTAATTTTTGTAAGGATTTGATTCACAAATATTATCTTCAGTTTCATAATAAATATGAGAAAGCTACCAGAAATTATGAAAAAAAGTTCAGTGCGGTAAAATACCATGCTGAAAAAGAAGCAGAATCGTACTGAAATAACATTACCTGAAGCAACCTAATAACCCTCCCATAACATATACTGCTGTTAAAGATAGATGAAATGGAAACCGGGGAGGCAAGCAGAAGTGATAAAATAGTGACTGCAGAGCAAAAACTGAGGATTTTTTTTTCGCAGACCATATGTTTAATTTTGATTTTGAGAAAGTTGAAAAGAATGATCCATACTGTTCTTGTTTCATTCACTTGATAAAAATGGAATTGAAAATACTGAAATGAGAGCCAATTTCTTGCGGTGGTTCAAGGCAGTGGGATACAAAATAGAAACTGCAAGATCTAATCCTGCCATAGATAGGAAGCCAACTTTGGACAGCAATTCTTTCTCTCAGCTCTAGGAAGAAGGCAGTGAAAACCACTTCCAAAAATATTGCCAAGAAGACTGCAGAGGCTCACGGTAGTTGCTAGAAGTAAAGGTTAACTTGGAGGCATGCACAAACACCCCAAATACAGCCCAGATAATTACAATCTGATAAATTTTAGTTTTCAGCTCTCTCTTCAAGAGTTCAAATTAAATAAACAATTTTACATTATAACTGGCTTGATGCTAACAACTTTCCAAAGGGTAAAGATTCATAAGGAAGATAAAAAAAAAAACCAAACCATCTGTGTTCTTGTTGTTAGTCACGAAGTTGGGTCAGACTCATCATGACCCCATTGACAAAGTTCTTTCAGGCTTTCCTGTCCTCTGCCATCTCCTAGAATCCATTTCAGCTCACACCAACTGTTTCAGTGACTCCATCCAGCCACCTCATTATCTGTTGTCCTTTTCTTTTGCCCTCAACCGTTCCAACATTAGGCTCTTCTACAGTGAGGCCTTCTTTCTCCCTAGGTGACCAAAGTATTTAAGTTTCATCTTCAGAATCTGGCCTTCTAAACAGCAGTCAGGATTGATCTCCTCTAGAGCTGACCGGATTGATTGCCTTGCAGTCCAAGGAACTTGCAGGAGTCTTCTCCAGCACCATAATTGTATAATTATAAAAAAACATAATTGTAAAAACAATTTTACATTATAACTGGATTGATGCTAACAACTTCCACAAAGGGTGAAGATTCATAAGGAAGATACAAAATCTGTGTTTAGTTCATGTAATTCAATAATCTTTATAGAAACTTTTCATGTGGTAGTGATGTATGTTTTTGCCAGAAGACTGTACGTCTGATCGCAAAAGACTTTGCTGCTTTGAACTCTATATCAGTATCAGTAGTGGTATTCTATTGGCTCGTCACAGTTCAGGTGAACCGATAGTAAACAATGCTACTGGTTCAGCTGAATCAGTAGTAAAAAGAAATGCAACCGGTTCAGCCAAACTGGTATTTCCAATGATCAGCTGTTCCGCATGATTTAGATTAGCTAGGAAGCAAGAAATCATCAGATTTCTTGCTTTCTAGCTAATTAAATTGCATGGCATAACTGATTCTCCCCCTCACTGTTGTACTTCCCTTCAAAATGCTTCTTTTTTCAGCACCTAGGAGGCTTCCATGAGGCCCAGTTGGCAAAAAAATGGGCCGTGGGGGAAATGCTGGGGAGAAAAAAAACCACATAGCCACACCTACTCAGTCACATGACCACCTGGCCATGCCCATTTAGCCCTGCCCATCTACCCACACCCACAGAACCAATAGTAAAAAAAATTGAATCCCACCACTGATCAGCATGTTATTTAGAAAAGGTCATGACTTAGATCTTCTTCTCCTTCCCTTATTCCTGGATATTGACTATGAAACTACAGTAGGCCTGTAAAGTTTGCTGTTGAGCTTGTATGGCATGAAGTGTATGGGTATTTGCAGACTTTAATAATAGCATTAGCATTTTTTTAATTTCAATCAATTCAGTCATCAAGAAGCTTTAGATGCTGTACTTGCAATAATCTTCCAGTATGCATGTTGTATTGAACCCATCAAAGTAAGTAAATAGAATTACATACATTAGGCAAAATCACATATGAAAAAACATATATTATGAAACTTCAAACAGATGAAGAAATGGGGTGGAATAAAGAAAATTTAGAAAAATAAGAGAGTGAAAATGAATTTAATACATTTATTATTCTTAATCACCAGCTTAAATGGTTTACTATTTCTGCTTTGATTGGATTAAAGTACACAACATAGTAAGTTTTGTAAGTAAGACATGTATATCTCTTTACAAATTCCTGAATGAGAAAGAGATGGAACTACTACTAGAGCTGCTAATAATCAAGAAAGGCAGAGCTCCCCAATATAGTGTAACTGTGATGGGAGAGTTAACAAAAAAGATTACTGTCTGAGGCGGTAATGTCTGCTCAAAATAAGTCAAAATAACTTTGCATGTAAGTGAAAAACGTGCAAGGTTTCAACTGCACTGCTGCAACCACCATCTTGACTCTTGCAAATATTGCTGCAGTCCATATTTTTTTTTCCAAGGATTTAGTAAATCTGGATGCTTGAAGGTATAGGAAACTAGATGTGGTAAATAAATGAGACCTGGTAAAGTTAACATCACTTCAGTATCTTAAGCCCATGTCACACTGCACCAATGGATGGAAATAGGATGTAAAATGGAGAAAAATGCTTGCCATCCATTGGTTAACACGATGTATCCATTCTGTACTCACTGCATACATTTTTCATACTCTCTATCCGTCCAGCATCCATCTACTGTGATTTCATCCGCATACGGGGAACATCTGTTATATGTCCGTTGTCATATGTAACGTGTCTGCTATATCCGCTAGGCATCCGCTGCGCATCCGCGCAACTCAAATCCACTCCAGCGGAAAACGGACACAGGGAGGAAACGAAACGGACACGGAACGGACACGAACAGCATTAGTGCTACGGATATAGAAGGGTAAGCAGATGCAGCTCGCATATAAAGCATTAAAACAGAAAAACGTTCGTTATCGGGGACCGTATTCTCGTTATATTTTAGGATGGCTGGAGGATGTCTAGCAGGATGCGGAGGACACCTAGTGGAAAAGTATATTTCCCTATAAAAAGGGGGAGGATATCACCTGGATTCTCACTTTCAGTCCAGCAGCTTGAGGTGTACAGACCTCTTCACCCTTGGTCTTGGTCTTCCCACAGCATCCAGCTCATCTCCACCATGGATTGTCACAACACTCCTTTTGGTAGCCGCCATCATTCTAACACAGTGCGAAGCCCTCTACAGTCTCTTTCACCTGTTCTACGCAAGGAAAAGGATGTGTCCAAGAGTGTGTGGGTCCAAAGATGGATCGCGAGAAGAGCCCGAGTACAGACTGGTATGCACAAGCTCTGATGGTGGACAGTCGAGGAACGAAGACCCTTGTGCATTCCAGCACTTCATGAGGATACACCAGCCATTGTTGACTAAGTTGTTGGAACGCTGAGACCCAGCTGGACCAAGCAGAGCACCAACTTCCATCCCAGCCCTGGACCCTGGCTGAAGGTGGCACTGACTCTGCGCCACCTGGCCTCTGATCACGTACAAGACATGCAGTACGCCTGGAGGGCTGCCCACACAATATCATCAGCATTGTGGTCAGAGAAGTGGTGCAGGCCGATCATCAAAGAATACCTGGAGGAGCCTCCTCTAGTTCCCCTTCACTGAAGAAGGCTGGAAGAAAGTGCAAGCAGTGGTATCAGAAGTGGAACTTCCCCCACACCGTGTGACCATAGAATGGCAAGCACGTGGCCTGCAAAGCATCCTAGCCAAGTCAGGAACCGGGTCCACTTTATCACACAACACAAGGGCTGCTTCAGATCATTCCTCTTCGCCATGGTCGATGCTGACTACAAGTTCATGTACATCGATGGCTCAGGCAACGACTCATCTTCAGATGTCCAGGTATACAACGCCAGATGACCTCAAGGAGGGGCTGGAATGCAACGCTCATCATGGACTCCCAGATCCAGACCCCCTGCCCAACGACACGCAAGCATTGTGCCCTACTTCATCATGAGGGATGACGCCTTCTCCCTCAGAACCTACGCTCATGAAGCCCTACACTTCCAGATGCCGTCACCCGTGAAGAGAGGGATCTTCAACTAAAGGCTGTCCAGGGCAAGATGGGTGGTGGGAAGGACGCTTTGGCATCCTGGCCAACAGGTTCCAGGTACTTTCTCCACCATGCAGCATCGCCCAGAGACCGTGAGGAACATCATGGAAGCCTGTTGCATCCTGCACAATCTCACGGGCACCCCCGTACCCAGTGTTGCAGAACAGGCTCGTGGACTGCCAACAAGGCAATGGGGACATGGAGCCTGGTGAATGGAGGGCAAGGAGTATCCTGATAGACACTGTGGATGTGCCAGGCCCCAACCAGAAACTTCACGTGAGGAAGAAGCAAGCGCAACCTCCTGAAACCACTGGCGCAACTCCCCTAGCTGGAGCAGTGGTAGTGGCAAGACCAGGATGGTAGGTATGATTAATAGATGCTTCTTCAGTCCTGTTCTCATCTAACACTGATGAGATTCTGTGCCAGTTGGTCTCGAATGTGGCCAGAATTGCCGCCTGAACAGATGAAAAATCAGGGATACCATCATAAAGAGTCTATAGCTGCCTGCCTTATGGGTGGTTGATAATCCTGATTATAGATCGAGTTCAATCATATGATGCGTCTCATTGGTTCATTAGATACAAGCCATATCATAGTGCACCGAGAACTCGGCTCAGTCGGACCACGATACAAAGTCTCACTTCGGCCGCAGTAGCTGACCAGTACAGTACCTCCAGCCTTATGCATCTGCGACTGGCAGGTTCATGTACTCTAATCCCACTGCTATCCTTACCCACCCATACGATGCTATCTGCTACCCATCCACAGGCTATTCCCTAAGCTCTCAACATCCGCACCTGCCTACATCCATCATCATCCACAACTTCTCTCACAAGCCTATTATTCACCATCCCAAGGTATCCCTGCCCATCACCACTGTGATTCTCTTACCATCCCACAGTATTTACCTCATCCCAAAGTTCATCCCCTGCCCATTCCACTGCGTATCCTACTAACCCATCCCACAACGCAGCAAAGGCTTTAACCATTTACTAAAAGTTTCCACCAAGACTTATTTACTAGAAGAACTGAACCAACTATGTGATAGAAAGCAAGATAAAAACTTTATTAATAACAAACTGTAAAAGCAAAATGACCCAAGTAAAGTGTCCCAAGCAATAAAATCAAAGGTAGCAACCCAGTGGTCTGCATCTCCAGTTCCTCCTGAGGCCTTCTCTTTGTCTCATGTGGGCCCTATCTCTTTGACGCGGCCACGTCTTTTTCTCGGGCTGAGGGTCCAGTGGCCGTGTGGATGTGGCCATTGTGGCTGGAGTGCTGGTTCTGAGCTGGGTGCCATTGGGGTGCCTGGCCCCGAAGAAGCGACAACAGGGAGATCGGTGTGTGGAGAACTCTTCATGAGAAGTGTCTCAGTCTCCGTGATGTACGCAGAGCCCCTTCCTCCATGACAGTGGCGTGTTCAGTCCCAAGACCGATGACAGATGTTTCTGAGGCTGGGCTTGGCTTGAGGTGGCAGCGAATGAGTAGCTCGTAGTCGGGGTCTGTCTGGTCTGCAGGCAAAGCAAGGTGACGGCTGTATGGCGTGTGGATTCTGTGGTGTTCGATGGCATCTGTGGTGTCGCATCAAGGGTGGCACCTGTGGCGTCTGTGGAATCCGGTGGCTATCGGTGGCACCTGTTAGTGTGCATGTACTGTGCCGTGGGACTGCGGAAGGGTTGCTGGGACCTGTCCTTGTAGCGTGCTCTGTAGGGGGCTTTGAAAGTCCTTGTGAAGGCTGAATGACATCACCTGGGGTGGAGGAAGCAGACCTGGACTGGGTGGGAGGCCAGTTACGCTGCGGCCTGAGAGTGGTAGGCTGTGCATAGTTAGCGCCGTGATCCGCTCCTTCATCACCTGGTCGGGCTTCGGCATGTCCAATGAGGGGTCTGGGTCATCGTTAGGTGAGAAGGAACTTGCAGTAGTGAAGAAGGATCTCAATGCTTTACCAGCTGGAGAGAAGGAATCTGTGCTGGTATTCTTATGGCTGTCCCTGATTCCCAGCACAGCGACAGTGTGGGCTCTGTCCCTCCCATCTGTGCTTTCTGCCTGCTTCTGTCTTTCCCATGTCCGTTTCCTTTCCATTGTTGTCCGCTCTGTTTATGCAAATTTGGGGCACTTTTGAGAGTGGATAACAACGGATGGAACATTTGCTAGTCCGCTGTGTCCTTTTTACATACCTTTTGCATCCGTCGGCCGATGTGACCTAGCCTTTAGCAATCAATTCCAACTGGCTCAATAGGAGTAGCCCTTGGTGCAGGATTTAAATATACTCCTGGCTCTTTTTCAATATTAAATTTAACAGTTATTAATGATCATGTAAAAATGATAAAATACATAAATATATAGATTATATAAATCAAGGAAAGACAGGGAGGAAACTCAGATTTGTGCAAAATGCCCTATCCATTTATCTAAAAGTAAGCCTAAATATCTGAATTCTGTTAAGTTTAATTAAACATATCTATAAAATCCCAATAACATGAAAAGTTGCTTTTTTGTATGTATCAGCTTATACAAGTCAATGGTTAAGAAGAATTTAGGAAATTTAACTGACCTTGATATTCTCTTCTGTAGATATTTAACTCAATTTACTGAGTTAAATTGATATGCATCTGATTAAATTTTGTCATATCACTTTTAAGCTTTTATTATTTTTTACATTAGTATATTTTATAGCTTGAATTTTATCTTTCAGATAATTCACTGTCAGCATAACAACTTTATTCACAGAATTTAAAAATGTAGAATTTTACAGAATACTGTTACAGATGATTTTAATTTTTACATATTTTTAATTTTGTATTATCTTATGTGGGTCTATGAACAAAACAAAGATTATTATTGATTTTCCTGAATTTCTTCAGTACCAAGAAAAACTTTTTTTAAAAGAATTCTAAGAGGCTGGTTGCTTTTGAAAGGATCAAGTGGGTAGTATATCTTCAACGTTCACAGATGAAAAATGCTGGAAGGTTAATTCTCATTGTCTCTAATTTTTTTCCGTTTACTATTCCTTTTTTCTGTCTCTCCTTCGACATCGATATTACTCTTTTCACAGGGTCATACTCATAGATCTTGTGAAATAGGTTCTGATCACACAAAAACTAATGTGAAAAGAATTAGATCAGTATTTAAGATCAGTATTTAATATTTCTCTTGTTGCTAAAGTCTGGCATGACTACATCTCTTCAAATCTCATTTGTGATAATGGTGAGAAAGGAATAGAACAGGTTGCTAATAATCAAAAGGTAGATTAATATGGGTCTGGGAGAATCTTGCTTCTTAACAGATATGACAGAATGTTATATTAGCCCTGATTTTCATTAAATGCTTGCCTTTTAAAAAATGGTTACTTTATAGGTTTTTAAAAAGATCTATCCAAAGGGACTAAAATCCAATCTTGGAAGTTGTACATTATTATCTTGAGTTCTAAAGTACTTTTAATGTAGATTTTTAAAAATAATTTAACAATTGCATACAGCTTTAATTTTAAGTAATGTAAAGCAACCATACTGATTTTTAATAAACTGATAAAAGGTATCTTATTTAATGCAGCACATTCTAAATTATTCTTCAATTCATTTCATAGTAATCATTTTTCCATTCTGCTTTTTCTCAGAAGAACCATGAAGACATGTCTCTCCACCACTTTTATTGGCAGGGAAAATGAGACCCTTGCTTACGTCATGCCTGCCATCTTTTAATCTTTTATATTTAATTAATTTTAGTATAAAATTGCTGTAAAATTATATATATATGTGAAACTCAAAAAATTAGAATATCTGAATACTGTAACTTTTTTGTGAGTAAAGGACAACAACAACAAAAACAGAATTCTACTACAAATTGTCAACTGGGGAAGCCTAGTTGCTGTAGAACATTAGTTTATGAAGTGTCATTGCAGTTCTCAAAATGTTTTCTGCTATTCTAACTATGGCTTGAGAAAGAAATGTAGCTAACATTTACTTACTAATATAGATTGTCGGATACAGAAATTCCTTGTTCCTTTGAAGAAAAAGGTTTAAAAATGCTTGGGTAGCAACTCAATATAAATATAGAAAAAATAATTCAACCCAGCATTGTCATATTAATGATTCCAGGGGGCTTTAAGAGCGAATGCATGATCAATGCATTGATCCATGTAAGCATGCTCAAATTACTAAAGAAGCATCTTCCTTTGTGATATCAAAAATGGTAATTTTATTGAAGAAATGCACAATAGAAGATGATTGATTGTCTCCTCTTGTCATGGAAATGAATTATTACCAAAAGCATATATGAAACAAATACTGTTTTCACATTGACCCTTGATGATTTGCTCATGTTTGTGCCATGACTGTGTGGTATAACATAGTCTGTTAACTTAGTAAATAAAAAAAGCATTTGGCTACAACAGAATTATTCTACCTCAAGGAAAAGCAACTTTTGGGAAATTAAACACCTGGCCGATAAGTTCCAATTTAAAATGTATATTTGAATTTGAATTTGAATTCTTTATTCTCATTGTACATATATACACAGTATGCATACAATGAAATTCACATAACACCCAGAGACAGACCCAACACACACAACAATCCCCAAACACTCCCCCACCTACCAAAATTCCCCACCCCCTAAAAACACATAAGCATCCACACAACAGACCAAGTAATACTGCCCAACAGTTCAGTGATGTTGGTCCTTAAGTTCATTGTTAAGTGCAATTATATCTCTGGGATAAAAACTGTTCAGAAAACATGTGGTCCAAGTTCTGTATCTTCTGGCAGAAGGCAACAGTTCACAAAGATTGTAAGCAGAATAGGAAGAGTCCCTGAGAATGTTGTACGACTTCCTCAAACAGCGAGATGCGAAGATGTCATCCATGGCTGGTAGCTGGAGCCTGATAATATTCTGGACAGTTTTAGTGTTTCTCTGTAGAGCTTTTATGTCCACTACAGAGCTGTTCCTATACCATACAAGAATACTGTATGTCATGGGAAGGCGGAGCTTCGTCTCGGTGTTACAGCTGCGATCTCGGGGCTCTGAGATCGCAGCTGATATTTTCGCCCCT
>BHFT01004851.1:0-37054 GCA_004320025.1 Laticauda laticaudata
GGAACATTTTTCTCATCCGCTGTGTCCTTTTTACAAACGTTTTGCATCCGTTGGCCAGTGTGACAGGGCCTTTAGTTTATCCTTCAGATATTCCATCAATGTACCCATTGCCTCTGTAATTGCAACTGTAACATTGCTGCTGGTTGTCCTCTTCTCTTTCCTTTCACCTTGCTTAGACTTCCTCAGACACCTAGTTCTTGGTGCTCTCTGAGCTCAGTTATTTTCTTGCACATTTCATTACCAAACAAGGTAACATCATACCTAGTTTGGTAATGAAATGACTGCAAAAAACAACAGCCAAGCTCAGAAAGTACCAAGGATCCCACAGTTCAACCTTGAGCTACATATTTGCTTCCATTGGTAGTTAGTTCTTCGCATGATTTGTCTAAAGTATAATAAATTAAGCATGATTGTTTAAGATGTAAATGGATTGTTTAAGATATGTTTGATTACCCCTTTGTTGATTTTTTTTGAGAGAGGGTTACCCATGATATTCTCAAAAGTCTCCTCCAACACTATAGTTCAAAAGTGTCCATACTCTTTTCTATCTTGTTTCTTTAAAGCATATTTTAAAAGTCTATATTTTTATTTCCAAAAATGTTACAGGGCATTATTATTCTGATCTTCTTAGGTATAAACAAATCACAGCACCTGAATGTATCTTCTAAGCCTATCACTGCTACTCAAGTACTAATCTACATGTCTTGGCTCTTTATTCTTCTTGTTGATTGATCCCAAAAAGCAAAAGCTATCCACCCCTTCAGTATTTTCATTGTTTATTCTTAACTACTTAGTTAGTTTACTTTATTGTTATTGCACCTCGTACAACAAAATCAAACACCATCTTCAGTGTACATCATGACCATGACCCTGAAAATAAACACAAACACATATCCTTCACCCTTCACACATTGAACCGGAAACCCCCAACACCACACCAACACTGCACTATNACAGCAGAATTCAAAAGAGCTACTGCTCTGGGATAGAAGCTATTTTTCAGCCTATTTGTCTTTGTTTTTATTATTATTGGTCTGCCTGTTATTAGTTTGGTCTTCTTTACATTTAATCTTAGACCCATTTTTTTCACTGTGCTCCTTAAATTTCAGTGTTAAAATCTACAAAGCATTTGCATTTTCACCAACAAGAGTGGTGTCATCAACCCAGTACAGCATTTGAGATTTCTTCCTCCAGTTTTAAAGTCACACTCATCTTCTTTCAGTCTAATTTCCTTCAATATACATTCCATACAGAGTCTGAATAAATAAGAGAGTTCACAGCCTTGCCTTACTTTTTGCTGATTTAAGCCAGGCTGTTTCATCATCTTCTGTTCATACTATGGTTTCCCAGATTGTATATAGAACAATGAGATGTTCAGGGATTTACATATTTCACACTCTGAGGCATTTCTAGAATTAATGAAATACATATTGACATCTTGGGTATCCTTTGGCTTTTTAAATTATCCACTGTGAGTCAGCATTAATGATTCTTGTTGCTCAGCCTTTTCTAAAGTCATCTTGAACATCTAGTATTTCCCTTTTCCATGTGGGGTTCTAATCTATGTTGGATGATCCTAAGTATTATTTTGATAGCAGGTAAAATTCTGGATATTCTCTAATAGTTGCACATGCTGATATATCTCCTTTTCTGGGTATATATTGATACATACTATAAATATATCTTCCAATCTGTTTGCCACTATGTCACTCTACAGATTTGCTGGCTTAGCGAGACCCTTCACTGATTCTTCTTTGTTGCTTGACATATTTCTATGAATGTGGCATCAATTCCTGGAGCCTTTTAACTTGGGAATGACCACAGTGCTATTTTATCTTCATCTTCTCACTCTATAAACTTTTGTAAAGTAGGGAATATATTGTGAGATATCTTAGATGTTGATATCTTTCCTGTCCAAAGCATCTCTATACTTCTTCCATATTTGATTTTTTTAAAAAAAATCAGTTATGACCTGTTTATTGATATCCTCTAGCAGACCTATTTAAAGTTAGATTCTCCTTTTTAGTTTGGGGGCTTTGGGGAGAAGATTTTCTTTGTTTTTCCATGCCTGTTTCTATCTTCAATACCTTCTTCAGAGAGATTGCAATACTTGTGCTGCCCAGCCAGTGTATGGGAATTGGATAGTTAGGTAGCAATTGTGAGCTGTTTCCTTAAGGCAATGCATCATGATAAATGTAGTTAAGGTATCCTGAGAAATGTAGTCCATGTCATGTGACCACATCTGTAATCCTAATTGGTCACTAAATAAAAAGCACCTAAACTGACACATGAGACTCTGATCACACCCTCTATGGAGAAGTTATGGACAACATAAATGATCAACCTTTAGTTCCGGTTCTTCAGATCCTGAGATCCAACCATTCTTCACTCCAGCTGCCTGCTAACTTCAAAAGATGGTGATTGGCCACATGCCGTTAAGGAACTTTTATTCTAAAAGACTTGTACAAACAACAATGGAGAACAAGTTCAACAAAGCTTGCTGCACTTTCGGAAACCGTTGGAAGCAATGAGTCCGTCTACCCACAAGACTGCTGTAAATAACCAAACCGTCGAGGAGAGAGACCTTGCCTTGCTGAAAGGACAAGATGTGCATCGCAATGCATGTGGCCTAGATGGACATTGTGTCTCAACCATGCCCAGCTCTGATGCACCTTATCCGCAAAGATGCAGAGGTCCCGATGGCGGAGATCAATAGATTTCCTCCCTGGACCATCAGACCTTTAACATGAAGCTCTATACCAGCTGGTCACTGACCTTGTTGTACTGCAGAGAAGGCCGACTTGAAGATGAACCTTCAAGCTTTGCTTCACTTTGTTTGATTGCTTTACTAATGAACTACTGTTTTTCTTAGTTATATGTTAACTGTTTTATCTTAGTTATTGTAGTTATCTTGCTATTCAGTTAGATATTACTGTCTACTGCTTATTTTAGTTTATAGGTAATTTTTTTTCTTCTTTAATAGTGGAATTTACAATCCAGGCGGGAAGTGTGGCTGTCCAGCATCCACAGAAACCAGGCCAAATACATGTAGTCTTCGATGCCAGTGCACAGTTTCAAGGTCACTCTCTGAACAAGGCCCTTCTGACAGGACCTGACCTCACAAACAGTCTCCTTGGGGTACCCATCTGCTTTAGAAAAGCCATAGCAGTTATGGCCGACATACAGCAGATGTTCTATTCCTTCCTTGTACGAGAAGATCACCGTAACTATCTCCATTTCCTGTGGTTCAGTGATGATCAACACAGTCAAAGGATCTCGGAATACCAAATGAGGTTGCATGTGTTTGGCAGTGGCTCCTCCCCTGCAATCGTGAACTACGGTCTCTAATGTACTGCTCATGAGGGAGGAGACAAATACAGAGCAGAAGCTCAATGCTTTATAGAACACAACTTCTACGTAGACGACGGCTTGAAATCTGTAGCCACCCCAGTGGAGGCCATAGACCTCTTGAAGAATACATAGCAAATGCTAGGGATGGCCAACCTCAAGCTACACAAGATAGCTTCCAATAGTGAAGATGTTCTTAAGGCCTTTAATCCCGAGGACCATGCCAAGAGATTGCAAGACCTCGATTTTGCCAGCGATGCCCCCTGCATTCAATGCAGTATCAGCTTGTGTTGGGACTTGAAGAAAGACCTCTTCACCTTCAAAACCCCAGCCCTAAATAATGGCTTCACGAGAGGAGTACTGTCAACAATTAACAACCTGTTCTGTCCTCTAGGGTTTGCAGCTGCTGTTACCATTCAAGGCAGAATCCTACTGTGCACGGTCTCCCAAAACACCAAAGATTGGGATGAACCGCTCCCACCAGATCAGAAGCAAGAACGGGAGTCATGGTGCAACTCTCTCTGCTGTCTCCAAGATGTTCATCTACATTGCACATATGTTCCCATCTCGCCCTCCACAGCATACAGAAAGGAATTACATGTTTTTTCAGATGCCTCAACAAAGGCAGTAGCCGCCGTGGCTTACCTCAAAGTCTACGGCGGGGAGAACAATGTATATGTCAGATTCGTCATGGAAAAGGCAAAACTAGCACCGCAAAAAAGTCATACTACATCACGACTGGAACTTTGCAGAGCTGCACTGGCAGTAGAACTATCAGACACAATAACGAAGATGATAGATCTTCTTAGAACCCACCACCTTCTATGCAGACAGCAGAGTAGTACTAGGTTATATCTACAATGAGAGTAGATGCTTCTACATCTATGTGAGCAATATAGTTGAGTGGATCAGGAAATCTTCTAAACCCAAGCAGTGGTGATATGTAGAACCCTGAAGATCATGCGACAAGGTCTATTCCTGCATCCCAGTTATCAACTTCTATCTGGCTCAAAGGACCCGAGTTCTTGTGGCGTACAGACGCCTTGAAGCCAGAAAAACCCGATTTGTATGAATTCCTAGATCCAGATAATGATGGCAACATTCGACCCTTAGCCAAGAAGGTAGGACCAGTTGTCCTTCCAGTGCCTAGCAATGACCTTCCAGCGTGAGAAGATAGACCCCTTAAAACCTGCTTGCTTTGAACGCTTCTCCCGATGGAAACCTCTCATACTGGGAATAACTGTGCTCATCCTCACAGTCGTCCGTCTCCTCCATCATTGGAAAGGCTTCAAGTCATACTTCCCAGACCAGTGCACTCATGCTGAGAGACTAATATTGAGAAGTGTGCAACAAGACACATATTGGTCAGAATACGGATGCCTGAGTGCAGGGAAGCCCATACCACAATCCAGCCCACTTCTGGGACTGAACCCATACCTCGATGAACAGGAGGTACTGCAAGTAGGAGGTCACCTACACAGAGCAGAAATGGACTCACCCAGCAAGCACCCCATCATCCTTCTGGCTAACCATCATGTAATGAGGCTGTTAATACAACACCACCATGAACTAATCCATCATCAAGGTCGCCATTTCACAGAAGGTGCCCTCAGAGAGAGTGGACTCTGGATCGTAGGCACCAAAAGATATATTACAACTGTTCTGCAGTCTTGCTTCCATTGTCGCAAGCAATGATGCCAGACTTGACACCAGATGATGGCTGACTTACCACTCGAGCGTGTGAGCTCCAAACCACCGTTCACCAATGTAGGCCTTGATGTATTCGGCCCTTGGTCTGTGTATGCCTGATGGACCAGTGGCAGTCAAGCTAACAGCAAACGATGGGCAGTACTCTTCACATGCCTCAGTATTCTAGTGATCCATATTGAAGTCATCAAATCTATGGATGCCTCTTGCTTCATCAACACCCTGAGAAGGCTTCAAGCCTACAGAGGCCCAGTCAAGGTATTTAGATCTAACTTTGGAATGAACTTTGTAGGCGCTTGTAAAGAACTACAAATTGAAAATGACATTCGCCCTGACTTGCCACTCAACGGCTTAAAGCCAACAAATGCAAATGGATATTTAATCCTTCCTACGCATCTCACATGGGAGGAGCGTGGGAAGGCATGATTGGAATAGCTCATTGGATCCTTGATTCGATGCTGGCAAAAGCACCTAAACTGACACATGAGACTCTATCCACCCTTATGGCAGAAGTTATGGACAACATAAATGATCAACCTTTAGTTCCGGTTTCTTCAGATCCTGAGAATCCAACCATTCTCACTCCAGCTGCCTTGCTAACTCAAAAGATGGGTGATTGGCCCATGCCGTTAGGGAACTTTTATTCTAAAGACTTGTACAAACAACAATGGAGACAAGTTCAACAGCTTGCTGGCACTTTTTGGAACCGTTGGAAGCAAGAGTACCTGTCTACCCCACAAGACTGCTGTAAATAACCAAACCTCGAGGAGAGAGACCTTGCCTTGCTGAAAGACAAGGATGTGCATCGCAACATGTGGCCTATGGGACTTGTGTCTCAAACCATGCCCAGCTCTGATGCACTTATCCGCAAAGTCAAGGTCCCGATGGCGAGATCAATAGATTCCTCCTGCGACCATCAGACCTTTACCATGAAGCTCTATACCAGGCTGGTCACTGACCTTGTGCTACTGCAGAGAAGGGCCGAACTTGAAGATTGAACCTCAAGCTTTGCATGCTTCACTTTGTTTGATGCTTTACTAATGACTACTGTTTTTCTTAGTTATATTGTTAACTGTTTATCTTAGTTATGTAGTTATCTGCTATTCAGTTAGTATTACTGTCTACTGCTTATTTTAGTTTATAGGTAATTTTTTTTTCTTCTTTTAATAGTGGAATTTACAATTCCAGGCGGGAAGTGTGCTGTCCAGCCAGTGTATGGGAATTGGATAGTTAGATAGCAATTGTGAGCTGTTTCCTTAATGCATCATGGTAAATGTAGTTAAGATATCTTGGGAAATGTAGTCCATCTCACGTGACCACATCTGTAACCCTAATTGGTCACTAAATTGACCCTCGATGGGTTGTGGTAGTTTTCCTCATTCTTGGCTGAACTCATGGACTCATGGTAACTGTTCTACTTCTATCGTTACAAAATGGGAGAAAAGGGGTAGGAGATAAACCATCTTTTTACCTGAAAGACAGATATGCAAAGGCTTGGTCATTAAAGAAGAACTTTGTCACAAATGTGAGTTATGGGGATACCCAATGAACCAATAAAAGTACTTTGTTATGGATGTTTTGTGGAGTTTATATATCTGCATCTGTACAGGATACAGAACAATACTGTCTACTGTCTGACAGCTGTCTGAAATTCTTTGTAAAGTTCCTTCCCTAGATCTTTGTCTTTCTTGAATAATAGAATTGGAAGGAACCTTGGAGCAGGACATCCTATATTGTTCTGGACAAATGGCTGTCCCGTCTCTTCTTAAAAACCTCCAGTGATGGGGCACTCATCATTTCTGAAACCACTCCTTGTTTAATTGTTCTCTAGATTGCTTTCCTCCTTGATGAGTTTCTATCCATTGTCTAGCCTTCTGGTGCTTTGGAAAACAGGTTAACCTCCTTTTTGTGGCAGCCCCTCAAATATTGGAACACTGCTATCATGTCACCCCCGTCCTTTTCAGTACACATACCCAATTCTTGCAACTGTTCATGTTTTAGCCTTCAGCCCCCTAATCATTTTTGTTGCTCTTTTCTGCACTCTTTCCAGCATCTCTACATCTTTTTTTATAATATGGTGACCAAAACTGGATACAGTATTCTAAGTGTGCTCTTACTAAGACTTTATAAAGTGGTACTAACATTTCATCTTGATTTTATTCCTGTGTTAATGCAGCCTAGGGTTGCAATGGTGTTTTGGCTGTTGCCACACACTTCTGGTTCATATTTAAGTGGTTGTCCATTAGGACACCAAGATTCCTCTCACAATTACTACTATTGAGCCAGGTTTCACCTAATCTGTATCTGTACATTTATTTTTTCTTGCCTAAGTGTAAAACCTTATTTTTGTCTACACTGAATTTCATTTTGTGAAATAGAGCCCACGTTTGCTCTGGCTTTTCTTCTTTTTTTGGCAATCCCATTTGTATATTAAACAGTCCCATTCAAGTCAAAAATGGATTTCCCCCACAACTGAAAAACCAGTAGGTCAGGGATGGGGAACCTTTTGTGGCTCATTCAGGAATTCTGGGAGCTGAAGTCCATAAGTGATAGAAGAGCCAAGTTTCCCTACCCGTGTCCTAGGTCATATGATCCAAATATTTTTTCCTCCTTAATATTTCCAAATTTGGCATTGCAGTCTCCAACCATAAGCAACGCATTTTGCCTACATGTTCTGTCAATTTCAATTGAATTTAATCACAAAACTCATTTTCCTTGTCTTCTGTATTAGTGGTGGGAGAACAAAGTTGTGTTAGACATCCTGACTATGAAAACAATGTCATTTCTTATTTTCCATTCCTAAATAGTACACAGCATGACGTTTTGACTGAAAGAGTCCAATTCAATCCATCTCAGTACAAATATCAACACAAATCCATCAGTCAATACAATGATGCCCAAGATGTCAATGTACAGTTGATGTCAGGCACGAAAAACCAGGCCCGCATGTGTTTTGTTGCTAACAGTCTATGCACAGGTATCTTCTCAACTAATGATCATCACCTGGTTAGAGTCAGATAAGGGTCAACAGCAATCAAAGAGGGTTGGACTTAGTTAATTTGTCGCTACTAAGGATTCTAAACTAATCCCTCTTTTTCTTTTTTTAGTGCTTCCCTGGCTCTTACAATTTATTTTATTTATTTAGCACATGCCAATGTTACATTAGCCAGGAGACTACAATGCTAATACAGAGTAGTAGTTTGGCTGCTTAACATGCTAGTCCAAAGCAGGACAAACAGCATCTGGCAGTGTCATCCAGGGCCTTCTCTCACCTTTGAAGTCACCTCCCAAATGGGCATCACATCTGGAAAGGTCCAGCATTGGCAGGATTCTGATTATAGGAAAGAAACACTGGCTTGTCTTCCCACTGAAGTGGTACCTATTTATCTATTTGCTTTCAAAGTGCTGGGTGGACAAAATGCCCACCAGTCTCTTTGTCAAACAGTGTATTCATTTCATGTTTCACTGTGTAATTTTACTATGTTCATGCTTCTTACATATCATGTTCCAATTGTAATTCCATCTTTGCAGCTTCAGATTTTCTTTTCCTGCCTAGCAACATCAGCAACTGGATGTCTCCATATCTAACCACAACAAAAACATTATTAATACTCCAAATGGTGTTTAGGTCTTTATCAGTAGTATATTGAATACCATTCAAATTTTGGGGCCATCATCTGGTACCGTATTGTCAATTGTTTTTTACTTTCTATCCACGTGGTTTTGTTGAAGTACAAAAGTGGTTTACCCTTGCCTCCTCCTGCACAATATGAAATTATATCTTTACTATCATCACAAAATTAATCATCTGCCTCTGGCAAGTCCTATGCCACTGCTGCCTAATAATAAATGTTGGGTGACCCTATATTCCCAACTTATACCTTCCAAACCCCACCACCATCACCACAATAGCATGTGAAAGTTTTATAATACATCTATGATGATACCATTGGTAAGTCTGGAATTAAGTTGCCCAGAAGTCCTTTTCAGTTATAAAATAATGCATTTTGATAATAAATTCAATGAACTTTTCCTTTGGTGAATAATTGAACTACAGATTGGAAACCTTATTGAAATTAACCCATTCTTAGGGGTCAAAATATCCCTCATGCTTTGTTTTATCCCACTTCAGCCCTGAACTGCTTAACTCCAATGAAGGCTCTTTCCTCCCATTTGCTGAAATGATCCTCGCTCATCTCTGCATCCTATGGCCATTCTCAGCCCCATCTGTTTCAAATCACTGTGGTCATCTAACAGCTAAGAGGTAACGAGGCAGCAATGTCTAACAAATTCTAAACACCTTGAGGTTGTCAAAATTGAGAAAAATACTGTCGAAACCATAAAGACGAGTTAAGTCATCTCACTCATGGGCTGGAAGCAAACTAAAATGATCACCAGACTGGGGGGAGGGGGGGAGCGGGGATGTTGCCAGATCAGGACTGTGCTTTGATTAGATACAAGTGAGGAAGACTCGTGAGTTTTTCCTCCGTGGTGCCCTTTATGGGTTAAACTACAATTCCTTTTCTCCTCAGATAATTTGATTGGATAAGCCTGATCTTGGCTCAGGTGGAGCAAAGTTGCTCGGATAGCAGAACGCAAGCCGTGCGCTCGGCTCCCACGCAGGCCAAGTGGTGAAGCAAGAAGATGAGGTTTTGAGAAGGGGAGGGGGAAGAAAGAGTTGAGTAACGTCGGTGAAGCTTGGGACTATTCTGCGATTTTAACGTCCCCGAACTGCCACCTGACCGTGCCTCATGACAGGGACCGCCCTCGGATCTGGGCGTGAGGAGCGCGTCCGCTGCCAAAGGGGAGCTGCTGGCCGATGCGGTTTCTCCCATCCCGGGAACTCCCGGCGGCTCTGGGCAAGGCTCGCTTCCGACGATGGCCCATCGCGGCGAGGGGCAGAGGGTTGGCTCGGGGACCCACCGCGCGCCACCCCGACCTCTCGTCCTTCGCCCCTCCCTGTTGCTTTCTGCTGCTTCCCAAGAGTTCAGCGGCAGATCGGCTCGGAAGTAAGGCGAGGGGCTTACGCGCAAGTGCACGTGCGATCCAAATCGATGGTTCTATGACGTGCATTGGATCGCAGCCGCTTCGCGACTTCCTTTCCCGCTCGGACGCTCCGGCGACTCAGCCGAGGAGAAGGGAGGGAAGAGCGGACGCGTCGGGAAGGGAAAGGAAAGAAACCGACGAAAGACGGGAGTTGAGCTGAGCCGAGCCGAGCCGAGGTTCGGCCCCGCCGGGAAAGAAGAGCCCTCTCCTCTTTCCCGTCCGAGCTCTGCGGTCGCCAACCCGGACGCGCGTGGTTGGAAGGAGAAAGCGAAGGCGCCAGGTAGGTCTCTGCCCCGAAGCAGCTGCTTCCTCAGAAGTTGCCCCATTCCCCCGCAAAGCTCGGTTAGCTCCATTACTCCGGATCTGCCACCTCGTGGCTCCTTCGCGACGAGGCGCGCTGGGCGAGTAACTCGCAGGGAAAAGTGACTGGTTGGAGTTTAACCTCGCCCTAGCCCGGCCCACCCCGCCGCAGGCCCCTTTGGGCAGGTCGGACAGAATCGCCCGAAGACTCTCAGGCGGCCAGGTTGTGCTTTCTTTGCCCAGACCGACCTCGTTTTCCTTCTTTTGCTGCCAAAGGGCGACTTGACTTGGATCCGAGTTAAGCATCTCTCCACCTGGAACCAAAGCTCTGGATTTTTGTTTCCCTTGCAGGGGCGAAGGAATTGGATCCAACTGGATCCTGCAGAAGGCAAGCTGACCTGAACAGATCATGCAAAACAATCGCGCCGAGCTCCTTCATCATCAGGCCCTGCAGCCTTTACAGTGGCAGGGAGATCATCGAGAGGTCCGAGTGACTGTGCGCAGCTCAGCAATTCAACCCACTGCCTATGCTCCTCGACGACCATTGCTGAGGAAGACCTTGGTGGCCGTGGATATTGTGTGTTTACTTGTGGGTGAGTGAAGGCTGGGGGCTCTGCAATTTCTACCCACTAGTCCCTGACAATTGTTTTATCAAGAGACGGTTGCCACAGAGGAATGAGAAATGAGAAGGGATTAAATAATCAATTTCTCTCTGCAGTAGAGACGATGGACCAGCTTATTTTGTGCTCCTTATGCATATAACTGGGCATTGTTGCATCTATCATGTTTCTTATCTGGACCAAGGGGAACTGGGAATCTCCAGCTTCCCACACTCTGGTATCATTCCCTGAGTAAAACCATATCATCTAGAGTCCCCACCATCCTGTGCTTGGCTAGAAATAACTAGAAATAGCTAGAAGGTTGCAGCCCAACATATCTGGTGCCTAATGGAATATGGAAGGATTCTTGCAGTTGAATTGGTCTTTATCTGAAAATCTAGAAAACAAAGTTGAATCGTTTCTGTTTTCACCTCTGGTAATGGTACATGCTTAATTTCTGTGGCAGTCCATTTTATATTGGCTTTGGATAACTGAAGATCTGCTAATGCAGGACCAAACTTCTTATCATATGGAAGAATCAGAGTAATCAGTATTGGGTGCTCCAACTGGGCATACCCAGCTGTCTACATCAGTCCAAGGCTGTTCTGAGTTGGAACATGCAGCTGAAACCACTGCTCAGATATTCATTTAATCCTCCACAGAGGACTTTAGCATCTGCTGTGGAAATTATGTCACCATGAATCATAGTGGTCCACAGTTGGGATGGAGCAGACAGCTCTTGAGCAAAATCAAGTCTTCTGAAATAGCTTTCTGATGGGGTGTTAAGTTTATGACACTCGGTTATCAGGTTTACTTCCACTTTCTTGCTCTGCAAGTGCTCTGCTCTAGAGGTTGCTGTTGGGAAAGCAGCAACAGTGAGCCAGTGCCACTTCCTACAAGATATGTGGAGACCACATATGGCAGTATCAGGAGAGATTGCAGTGGATGCCACTTTGCCCACTCTCCCCTCCAATGAGATAAACATCCAATAAACAGTTGCTTTCTAGCTACACAGAAAGTGCCTATAAATGGCTCCTTGAAGGTTGAGAAGGTCTGTCAAAGAGGCCAGCTGGGTAGCCATGGGAAAGTGTCTCACTTTGAGGAATACTAAGAACCCTCAGGCGCTTTTGCCTTCAAGGGGAGGTGGCCATTTGGAAGTCAGAACCACACATATTTCTGCACATTTGTGCTTCCTGGTTAATGATCTTCTGCTTGTTGGTTAATAATTGTATAGAGAGGAGAACAAATTCTTCAGAACAATGGGCAATCACAGCAACCAGGACTTTTTAATTCTTCACTATACCCACTGATTTGCTTCTCTCCAAGGCATTTCCCCCACCTCCTGCTGGACTCTTATAGTTAATCCTAGCTGTCAGGAAAAAAAAATACCCAGGGAAGAAGTTTGAAACCCTTTTCCACAGGTCACTCTCTGCAACTATCCTCAAACCAACATGGATATTAATAACAAACAAGAGGGCCAGGCCCCTTTTGGTAACACCTGATTCTGCCCTGTGGAAGTAAATCTTGGTTATATGACTGGAATACCTGGAGAAGTTTTGGGTCAAAATAAAGGGCTATTTGCGCCAAGTCTTTGTCTTCTCTGAATTCCATCAGAATTAAGCCTAGGATCTGGACTGGATGAAATGTTTTGGGGCCATTGTTGCAGGAGACAGGGTCCTTTTAAAAAAAGGAACTGGACTTTTTCTTCTCCTTGAAGATATTTCGCTTCTCATCCCAAGAAGCTTCTGAAGAAAGCTTCCAAATGACCACCACCTCTTGAAGTCCAGTTGCTTTTTGAAAAAGCACCTTTGGGGGAACCATGGCCTGAATGACTAAGAGTCTCCATAGACTAAAAAGGGGGAGTTGCTGGAGCACAAGTGATAGTTTAAGATAACCCACTTTTGCGGATCATGGCAGCAAAGATCAGGTTTCTACTTCTGCTAACCATATGGTACCACTCCAGTCCAGACTCCAGTGAGCTCAGTTCGGTCATATTTCTGCCTTCTGACATTTCCTAAGGCTCTACCCACGCAAATGAAAAGTTTATTATTGCCTCCAACCCTAGAGGCTGCTTTTTAAAATGAATGTGGCGTTTTCCAGGAAGCTAAATTCTATACCCTTGTACCAGGTTTTGTGCTTACAAACAGCTTCCATTTTATGCTAGATGGTTCAGAATAGTAAGGAAACTTTCAGGCAGAACTGATGAGGGAAAGCTCAGTTTAAATCCAGCTCATCAGAAAATTTTGGCTTCTTCCTCTTTCAGTCACCTTCTGGCAGGATTTCAGCAGTGAGAAGTACAAGAGCATGCTAGCTCAGTACAAAGACAAGTGTTTGGTGTTTGGAGACAGATGTACAGCCATCAGAAAGGGCATTCATCAGAATGGCACAAGGGGATTATAGAAATAGAAATAGACAGAATCCTAGGGCTGGAAGGGATCTTGGAGGCCTTGATCAGTCCCCTGCCTAAGGCAGGAGACCTTATTTAAATCATTATGTCCTCATTCGAGGGAGATATTCCATTTTTGCATTTCAGTAAGCCACTTTTTTCTTTCCGAACTGTGTTGTACATTTTTGAAGGCGAAAGAGTTGTGTTTCAAAACACAAAAGCTGAGGCAGACCACAGTCGAGACGAGGATGAGGTGTGTGTGTGCTCTGATGTTGCTGAAGTCCTTGAAAAAATTCCTACGGGACTTAGAAAGTCACCTGGTTGGTGTCCAAAGAAGCCGTATCTTATTTTATTTTTTAAGTAAAAAGTTCTGAGATGAAAACATATCCCAAACTAGATGGTCTGTTGTATTCCAAGTTGACATGGAGCCTGAGAATGCAAAGGGGAAAGACAAGACAGACAGGCTGGAGCAAAGGGAAAGAATTATTTTCACTGTTTGCTGCCACTGTAGTGATATCAGTTTTCACTGACTTGAAGGAAGCCCCTCTTGGGGGACTTTAACCCCTTCAAGGCAGTCTGTATTTAATAATAATCAGAAGCAAGTATAGAATGTTGTCCAGATAAGGCAACTCTCGTGTTCCCCAAACAGCATGTCCACCCATGCTAAACCACACTTTAAGTAAGGGAATGATGTCCCAAGCCATCATGGAGGCAGCAGGTTGGCAGGCTGCTTTGAAGTATTCAAAGACCTTCAGATCTTTTATCTTGTAGTTCTTAGAACAATCTTGTTATTCCCATCATGCAGATAAGGCTAAGAGAAGACATTGCCTGAGGTCACCTAATGAGTTCCTGGCAGATATGAATTTTTCGTGGCTGGCTGTAGATCTGGGAGATCAAAGATATCACTTCAGTTCACAACTGCAGCAGAACAAGCTATAAAATATGTGACCACATTTGAAATGTGATTCCATCTTTACAAGTGAAGCAGAAAACACTGAATGCTAGGAAAGTACCCATTTTGTTCTCCCACAGAATTAGCTGTGAACAGGATCAGGTCTTTGAATGAGAGAACTGCATACTCTATAGCCTTATTTTTCAATATAGTTTAATAATTAGGAATTCTATGTGAGAATTCTGGAAGTATTGTAACAATATTGGATTGCAGTCTAATGAGATTCATAAGGAAAAATACCATTTTAATAGGTGCACAACAAATCTCAAGCAGCCTAGAAGAGAATGCAGAAATGAAATAAAGTAAGATTAACTGATTCTAGGCATATTTAATCACAGCTTGAGGGATGGGGAAATCTGATTCCCTAGGCAGAGTGGCTATTGTCTTTGTAACAACTTTGAATTAGGTGCTTGCAGATGAATTTCCTAGAAGACTATACTTGTTCATAAGTTGTAGGAGATGGGATCTAGACTTTCTATTTCAGACACCAAAATATATTTTATCTCTGTAGAAATTAGTCTTAAGTGTCAATGCTTCCTTAAGAGTCCCCTGTCCCCAATATATAGCCCAGGTTTTTTGTCCTAAAGGTGTTCACCATGCTGGTTCTCTTTGCTGTAGGAGTTAGGAATAGAACCTTCATAAACATCACAGAGATAGAAAATGATACACTGTCTACCATATGCCAGATGGAAATAGGCACACCGGTTTTAGATTTCATTCCGAAATAGTTCTCCTGTGTGGTACATATAATAAACTATTAGCATGTGCAAACATTTATTTTAAAAAATTGGAAATTGTTCAGGAATGGTTGCTTAAGAAAAACCACAAGACAACTGCTGCCCTCGGGTATCTGAAATGTCAAGGAACACTTTGAATGAGGAGGATTCATTTTTAGCTATTGCTGCTAACCTCTGTGATGGATAGCTGTTCTGTCTTGGATGGCCATTATCAAATAATAAAGCAGGAGTATAATAATGTGCACCATCTGATATAGTATTTGTAGAAGCTACTCCTGAATCTTTTTGATACATTTCATTGGTTCTAGAATTTTGATGTTTGAAAAGAATATTATAAAATTTTCATCCAGTTTCTTCATAGTTCATAATTTTATGTCTTATCATTCCCAGGCAAGTGCGTATCTGTAGTCAGAGGCAGGTAAGATAATGCCTTTGGGACAGACAGAATTAAACTGTCTATAAAGTAGGTCAGTTTGAAAGTTTGTGTGATCTTTCCTATAATGCTGGAATACTGGGAAATTGGGGGTCTTTTCATCCATCAGGTTGCATCAATAATCCTCTTTTGACTCTATACTATTTTAGCCCAACATTAGGCATATGTTAGAGCCAGGTTGTTGGGAAGTTTGGCCAGACCCCAAGAAGGAAATTTGCACCAAGGTTGTCTAGGTGGACTGACATGGATGGCTAGTAAAGAGCAGGCTTGTTCAGGCCACTACTACTTCTACAGAATTTGACAGAGATCTGGAAGGAGCAAGAGTGGGTTGCAGGCAATTTGGCAGACTGGCAGTGGTAACAGTGGTGGTGGGTTGGCTGCTAGGAAGGAAGAGGCATTCAGAAAGTATCTCAGATAAGAATTGGATTGTCCTTCAGATGCTGACCCTGAAGTACTTGTAGCTAGCAAACTCAGGTTGACTTGGGATAAAGGGAGTTCAAGGGTTGTAGGTAGGTAACACTTATTCCCAGAGAAGAAAGATTCTGATTTTATCCTAAGCTGGAACACCAGACTGCTTCAGTTTCTGCAGCTGATCCCAGTGCAGTTTTGTGAGCATCCTCCAGCCTCCCTCCACTGTTTTCCTATTTTCAGTTCTTCATGAACCTTCTCCTCCTTCCCTAAACTGGGGAGATATCACAGGCTGAGTCTTGCTCTCCTGGGTATTGCTGTGAAAGGGGGCCGGACAGGCTGCTGCCTGTTTCAGAGACCAGGAATAACACCCTGCCAAATAATGTCAGAAGAGTGTCACTAGGCTCAGAGCAGGCAGCCTCTCTTTGTCAAGCGGCTGAACTGTAGGAGATAAATTGCTTTGCAGTTGAAGGCTGGTTTCATGCATCCTGCTAAGCCTCAGATTTCTATAATGGCTTGTTGAAGAAGCTAGAATCTGTCTTGCAAAGAAGCAAAGCAGTTCTGGCTTGTTTGCCTTACTTTGTTTCCTCACTTTTTTTAGCTGCTCTTGTTTTGTACTTCTAGTGCAGGGTTCTCCAACCTTGGCAACTTGAAGACTTGTGGACTTCAACTCCCAGAATTCCTCAGCCAGCTTTGCTTTGCAAATTCCTCAGCCAGCTTTGCTTTGCAAATTCCTCAGCCAGCTCAGCTTTGCAAAGTTGGCTGAGGAATTCTGGGAGTTGAAGTCTACAAGACTTCAAGTTGCCAAGGTTGAAGATCCGGGTCCTAGTGAGTCTATTCGAGGAGAGTGAAACACACAAACAAAAAAGCAAACCATGTCCCCCCCCCCCTCCATCTGCCTTACTCTCAGCAGAAAATGGAATACATTGTGCCTTAGATTAATGTGTGAATCCAATCAGTTCTTCGGACGGGGACTTTCAACCTGGTGGAACTGCTCGGCCAGTCTCACTGCTTGTTAGGGCTGCACCTGGGCAGTTGGCCAAGAGAGGCAATGGGAATACCTCGGGGCACCAAGAGAAGTGGATATTAATAGCTCCCTCCAAGTGAAGATCAACATGCATGGCAGGACTGGGGCACCATATAAGGTGAGCTGGCAGGGGGTGGGGAGAGATGATTGTAAGAGATTACTATTGTGGGAACCTGGAAAAGTTATTGTGAGCTAGAAAGCAAGACCTTCAGAAAATTAGGAAAGGGGGTAGGAGGAAAATTTGGAAAAGGCGTAGGAATATGCAACTTCTTAGAAATACCAGTCAAATAAAATAAGATTGAAAAGACATGTATTAGCATAACTGAAACATATGAAGCAGGCTTGTGTATGGCCTCAAAGGATCAGGGGCTGTTACTAACATTGCCCCAGAAAATCAATGGCATCCCTGAAACCCTATTGCTAGCTATCCCACCTCAATCAGCAGCTGTGATGGGGGGAGTAGATTACATATGCTCAGGAGCTCTCAAGGGGGCAGGACAGGCCTTGCCTTATTTTTCTAATATCTAATTCTAGGCCTGTGGTTGCAGTCTCTTGAGTTTTTTGTTTGGTTCACTTCCATCATGGTCCACATATTGTTGTCTTCCTTTTTCTTCTTCTATTTGCTACTCCCAAGAAAGACAAGAGTTGGATTCCCAGAGGAATCCAGTTGGCAAACTGGAGCCTTTTCAACGCATGCTAGAGAAAGGGAGATTACTTGGAGGTGGGGGAGTGCATAGATTCATATGCCCAGCTCAGCTGTCCCTTCAAAGCTTAGATGTTTGTCAAAGAAACCCTGATTGTCATCCTGTGGCATTCTCTGCCTTGATGGCTGTTCTGTCCCAGCTGTCTGTAACTTAACCCTAGCTGGATTGCAAAAGGTATTTCTACTCCTGCACAAACCTCATTTGCTTAGTCTACCTGAATCCCATTCTCACTCTTAGGAGGCTACAGTTCTATTAGGTAAAGAAACACAGTTCAGTCATGTCATGATGCATTTGATTTGACTTTGTTTTTGAGCATTGAGCAAACCAAACCTTTTGGTTTGTAAATGGTTGTTTTTTCCCCTGAGATACCAAATGAATGTAGTCTCAATACTGTAGATTCAATAATCCCAATTGTGCCTTGGTGCATTGTGTCAACTCAACCAATGACTTGCATCTACTGTGCATCTATTAAATATTGTGGTGAAACCATCCATTTGGGAAACTGTTTCCCAAGTTCAAGTCTAGAGGCAATTCTGCACTACTGTTTTGTCCTGTGCTGATGCCAGCTGAACTCTAAGCTAATTTAAAGAAATTCTATGCAGGTTGGGACACTTCAGCAGCAACTTGCCAGGAATTTAGACTGGACTGCTGGCTGCTGTGCACACTGTCTCCCCAGACAGTTCCCCTGTTGCTTGCCCTCCCAACTTCCCATGCCAGGAAAGCCATTGCCAATCACTTTATTTTCCGTGAGAGGGAAACCAAACAAAAGCTGAGAAAAATGCAAGAAAGAAACTATTGTTTTACCAAATCCCTGTATAGGTGTGCTTTCTGATACTTTAACTTTGAAAACGGTTTTCAAAAATTATATAATTGAACAAAAGCAAAAAGTTGTTTTAAAAATGGGGGGAAAGGAAGTTACACTGGTGAGAATGGCATGCAGTTCCAAAATGATACCCCAGCATTCCTGCCACTACACACAGCAACCAATAAAAATGCAAGGGCTTGCTTAGAAGAAATTAAAGTGGAGCAAGCAACCTGGACCTCATCAGTCCAACAGACACAAGCCGGGGGGGAAATTATGTTTGATGTGTCGCCAGGAAACACCAAGAGGAGTTGCATTAGAAGGTATCATCTGTTTCTGCCCTCCAGAAAGGGTAGGTGGACAGGTAGCTTATGGTTATGACAAGACAACATGGCTGTACAAATGCTGTGTATCCTTGTGGCTGCCTCACATGCCCTGCCTTTGCTGATTTTCCAATTCTCGCTGCTGTAATATCAGTACAATGGTTTAGAACAATAAGTTTCAACTTTGGTGACTTTAAGATGTATAGATGTCAACTCCCAAATTTCCCAACTGGCATGACTGCCTGGGCAATTCTAGGAATTGAAGTCCAATTATCATAAAGGTCCAAGACTGAGAAATGCTAGTTTTGAAGATATTGCTATGTATGTATCCATCACACTGAAAGCCAGTGGTTTAGATAGATGATGGTCCTGTTCTATTTATGTGATTGGTGGCAGCAGAAGAGAGTTTGATCTGCTGTCTCCAAATAAGAAATTTACCATGTACTTAACCATATGCTGGAACCAAGTTGAGCCATGTTGAGTGTCTAGGAATAGCCCTAATTTATCTGGAGAATCCAAAGTTGGAAAAGTCTCAGCAATAGCATTTTCATGAAAAACTCTGTTAATATGTTCATTATTCAAAATGCAATACTATTCCTCATTATATTGAGCTATAAGTCCAATCAATCACAAAATTGTCAAGATAGCCAGACTCTGGGCTACATGATGCTTTTTAAGTGTGGTTCAGCGATTAGAGAAATGTATTCTTAGCAACATTAGCCAAGATAATATGGCTCCAAATATCCAGTAGGAACAGCAATTGACAAATGATGTGTTCCAACTTCTGTTTGTATTGGGGGGCAGTCAATTTGGGGCTTTACATATCCCGGTTTCCCAAAATCCTACTCTGATTGTTAAATGTGATAAGAGTGTTACAGAAATTGATCTCTGGTGTGGTAGCTAGCATATTCTTCAGTTTGGGATGGAAATTCTTTGTGTCAGGGGCCCAGAGTTGGGATTAGTGACACCTATCCCAAGGTTCCTGAGCATAAAGAGTCACAAGACATCTTGGCTTATGTCTCAAGTCTTACCTGCTTGGTTTCACATTCCAGTTCCTTCTGTGTGGCAGGCAGAATTCATTAGCCCTTCCCAGGGGATCTGATGACAGTAGGAAGAAGAAGCAGGGAGGCTGAGGAATGGAGGCTGAGGTAGCAGCAGTTGGTTTTCTGTGGCCATTTCAGTTCAGAGATATTACAGTGGCTTTGAGGAACATCATCCTTCTCCCTTCAACTCTGCCCATTCCCATTGCTGACACTCAGAGACTTTCTTAATGTTACACTTTCCCTGTTCTTTCCCATTTCTCTTCAGCCAAATCACCCTGACAAGAATGCCGTAAGATTTTTCTCAAGGTAGCTGCTGATGGAAGAGGAGCCTTGCGTGCTAAAGTCTATGCTCTATGACAGCATTTCTCAACTTTGGCAAATTACAAGATATATGGGCTTCAACTCCCAGAATTCTGGCAGTTGAAGTCCACACATATTCCAATTCACCAAGGTTGAGAAGCACTGGTCTGCTCTATGAGAAGGGTGTGTTCAAGAGAGAAAAAAGCTCACATAAGTTTTATAATGCCTGGGATAGCCAATTAATTATAAAACAAAACACTGGTTAGTTTAACATCTCATGAGGGTTGTTGATGCATAACATATTGGGAAAGCCTTATTTGACAAATCATGATTTTTTAAAAATGGCTTACTACAAGGTGTGAACCAGGACAGAGACTGGTGGTTTTATAATCACATTACAAAACCACCATCATTTCAGCAAATTTTGCTTGTCATCATTCTTATTTTTTTTCCCATTGTTGGGTTAGCTTCTCACCTACCTAATTTTGTTTTCAATATGTCCAATCACTTGTTTGTTCCTTTTTTTTAAGGAGGTTTGGAATTGTGGGGAAGCTTCTTGGTAGTATTATGTCTTCACTCAGACAATACACTTAAATTACATTACTAAATAAGGCCATTTTCTTGGTTTGTACATACAATCCCTTGAATCATGTTCAAGATTCAGTGCCAATTGAAAGTTAACCAAGGAGAAAACAAATTGCAGCATGTTAGGCTTGTATCTGACTTAGCTAACCTAAACATAACCCATGGATATTAACCAATGGGCATCAATTAGAGCTACTTGTTCCTTCAAATGTAAGCCATTCCTCAAATTCACTTTGTTTTTGTTCAGCATTAAATTTGAAAACAAGATTATTTTGGCTGAATGAGGCAGAAATGCATTCACTACCTTGCTTAGTTAGCTGCAAGTGAGGAAAAACATGAGACCTAGAGAAAAGAAATACAGCTACAATGTGGTTGGGTTGATTTGGTTTTACATACCATGTAAATCCAGTTACTGTGGTTCAGGAAACCACAACTTCATTTCATTCCCTCACTCTAATAATAATAGCCTAACTTGTGTACACTTAATTACTGAGATGAAAAGTGCACTTGCATTTTATGATGGTGAACCACAAACTTATTGCTCCCTTTTTTCCAATGAAGCTCAGGAAAAAATTCAGAAGTTTTGCTTTTCTTAAACTACTGTTGTTAGTCTTAAGCTGTGGTTTGTTGAAATAAACCACGATAAAATACATACATTGAGACTTGTCTCAAATTCATATCAGATGATATCTTAGGAAGTAGTAAGTCAAAACTCTAGCTTTTTAATTCCTTTGCAGCTGCATTCAGGGAGGGAGGAGAACTTAAGTTGCAGAAGTGCTTGTCTTCAAATCTAATCCAGGTTTAGATAGTAGGTGGTTCTCAACAGAAGGAACAGGACAGAAATGAGTAAACTACAATACAACATATAGGGAGAGACTTACATTAAAGTTCCAAAGGAAAATCCTGCTTGAGCAAGGTGCTGGACTAGAAGACATCCCATGTCCTTTCTCAGTCTGCTATGCTTATTCTGTATTCTACAACTCTTACATGTATTAGTAAAATGTCCATTATGGCTACAGGTGCTGCATACTTGGAAGGTAGGTCCTGTGAGTTGCAAGAACACTGTTGGATATGTATTTCATACCCATGTAGACACTGTGTATCTCCCTCCCCACTTCCCCGCACAGGGCAGCATTTTGCATTTCTCAGAGCAAGGAATACATCCTAGCTGTTCTTTTCTACAGGATAAATTAACCTAGACGGGGACTATATCTGTCTGCTTACTGGGGATTAGCTAGGCCCCCGAGAATTAGGCCAATTTTGTATTTACATGGATCTATGTCTTATTCTTGTTGTAAGAAAGTGTACCTTAATAAAATGTAAAGAGTAGAATTTCCCTCAATACATGACAGCTAATAATACTTCTGGAAGGCACCAAACTAGGAAGTGCATGTGCGTTGTTTTCTTTTTCCATTTGTGAGGGGTCCTTGGTGCTCTCTGAGCTTGGTTGTTTTCTTGCAGATGTTTCATTACTAAAGTAGGTAACATGTCCTATTAAGTTAGGTAACAAAGTCCTGGTTAACTGAAGTAGGTTAACAAGTCCTAGTAAGTTAACAGTAAATGGCCCAACCAAAGAACCCTGCAAGACAACTCTCACCCTCACGGAGAGGGCGCAAGGCACTAGAATTTAAATTGAGAACAAACCCAACACTGACGAGGTTAGCTCGTTTGGTATTCTATGTTTACAGCATTGCTTACATTTTTCTATATATTGCATTATGATGCTTGTATGATATGATTAGAGATTATTAACATTGTAATTCACCTGGCATATAAAGAAAGGAAAAATATATCAGTTAATTATCATTTAGGATGTCAATATTACGAGCATAACATTATTTTGTTTTTTCCATCCAATTGTAAATATAACACTAAAAAACTCCTGCAACGCATATCAAATGATCAAATAGATGCTAATGGTTTCAATCTTAAGCTAATTACTTAATATTAAAACTTCCTTTGAATTGTTACTCTGTGTTGTGTGTGTGTGTTTATATGCTGATAAAAGAAAAAAAGATGAAACAAATTTAAAAATAAATACATAATAAGTAACAAAGAAAGGAAAAAAAATAAAAAATTGTCTTGTTTCTGTAGCCTCCATCCCATTCTTCATCTGTGAATTCGGCCTCGTTTCTCCAATGCGTCGTGGCTTCTTCTGCAATGACAGTAGCATCAGCTACCCCCTGCAGCATCCTGAGACCATCACCGACACTGTGCTCATTTCATCAGGCACCCTGATCTCCTTCCTAGCAGTGAGTCGGGAGGGAGGCAAGAAGTGGGGGAGGAATGCTGGGCTTTTTTCTACAGCTCGTGACTACAGAATTCCCATAGCCAAATGATCAAAGAATGAACTGTATAATTGGATGCATTTCCTTCACCAGGATCTAAGCACAATGGCCTCTGGAGGTTTTCAAGAAGAGATTGGACAGCTAAATACTGTGTTTCTCATATAATAAGGCTGGGTCTTATTTTTTTTTTGAGCCCCGAAAAAATAGCTAGGCTGTCTTTTTGGGGGTGACTTAATTCCCCCCCCCCCTTGCATCTTCAGGTGGGCGGGCGGCGACGGCTTGGATGTTGACCTCGGCATTGGTGGGGCACTTCATATTGGGGTCAACGCAGGCAGCACCATATCCAAGTGTGCAACAAAAGTACTGCCTAATGGCAAGCCTCCCCACCATTCCCACCCCATTTTGCATGTTTTAATATAGGCCTTAATTTGGGGGGAGGGGCTGAATTTCATTTCATGCCTATAAAACATGCTGGGACTTCCTATTGGGGGAGGCCATATTGTTGGAGAAACAGGGTATCTGGAATAGCATAGGGTCTCCTGCTTGAGTAGGACATTGGGCTAAAAGACCTCCAAGGTCCTTCCAACCCTGTTATTCTTTGTTCTTTGGTCTAAGAGTCTTTATACCAATGCTCCCTACTTATTTTCATTAAAGATGAGTCTTCCTGTTCTCTTTCCCAGTGCAAATCCCATATCTCATTACTTAAGAAATGTTTTTTCTCCTGTCTCTACTCCCAGATTTCAGAATTGCTTATAGACCAACATCTCTTTTCTTTCTTGCAGATTACCGTCGGTGAAATCTTCCATGTGCATCATCTACCTCACAGATCACGCTCTACAATCCCCAATCCTTATGTGACTGCCCTCTATAAAGAAATTGGGACCTTCCTTTTTGGCTGCTGTGTGGGTCAGTCACTCACTAACATAGCAAAAGTTGCTGTAGGTCGCCTCCGGCCACATTTTCTGGCTGTCTGTCAACCTAATTTCACTCACATGGCCTGCTCTGCTGGATACCTAGAGGACTATGTTTGCACTAGTAGCCACTCTAAAGAAAAGGAGGCCAGGTATGTTTCATGACAATCTCTCGATGCCCAACCCCCCAATGGCATATTGACAATGAGTCACAGAAAAATGATTGTGTATTTTTTATTCCTGTTATTTCACATGCATCATAGCCAAATTATATGCTTATGAAAAAGGACTGAATCTTCCTCTCCCATTTTCCTTCTGACGCTTCATGCAGCAAGCTGCCTTGATCTGATGGTCTCCAGCTAAGTTAGTTTACCATCCGGGCAGTGAGACACATCACCTAGCAAAGATAACAATTGTGTAAGTCTAGCTCAACGGTGTGCAAAGTGCGAGCAAACTGCAGGTCCCAAGTCCCAACTTTTTGGAGCCACCAAAAAGTTCCCCAACAGAAAAAAAAAAAGTATCCATGAATGTGTGCAATGGTATGAACTGCAACCTCAAAAGCTTTTTAAAAGCATGATTTTCAGCCACAAAAATGTGTCCAAGCTTGATCTGGACAGTGAAAGAGAACAAATAGGCTCCAACTTCCAAAGAGATGTCAAGAAGTAGTCTTATTATAGATATCAGTGCTGGGTATCATCCTGAATTCAACTTCTGCCACTCAGGTTGCCGGTTCATCTCCCAAGTTGGAATAGGTATGGAAGGTCCTATTAGCTTTTATCATTTTATCACAGACCATAAAAGAGAAATCTCAAAAATAAGAAAGTGAATCCATTATATTAGGGCACATCTCCAAACCCAAGAAAGAGAACAATTTTGGTGTAATAAATAGTTGTTTTTTAAGTTTGCCCACAAGGAACATTTGAAGTGAAATATAAAAGAGAGGCAGCCACTTTCTTGCCCCAGTGGCAAGTTTTGTTCAATCAGGCAACTGGATTGGATGGACAGTCTCAAGGAGTTGCAAAATGTTTGTCCATGCCCATGGAGAAGGATGTAAGTGGTATATCCCTTGCAAGAGAGACAAATCCAAGGGAGCAGATAGAAAAAAAACATTGGATTTCCCATTCTGCCATATTCAGTCCTGCAACTCCAGCAAACAAGGGAGAAGGCAATTCTTGGCAATTCCAAGGCTTGTATTATCTTTGGGGAGCAGGAAATCTCTTTTTTCCTTTGTTTTACCATTATGTGTTTCAACCTACTCCTGTGCCATTTCCATTCATCTCTTCTGGTTCTTATTGCTGAAACTCACTCCAGCAAATGTGTTTCGTGTGAATTCTGGAGGGTATCTGTATTGAGGAGATATAAATTGGAATGATGATGAGCAGTTAATCCAGTCAGAACAAGAGGGAAAAGTGGGGAGGTCTGTGGAGTTCAGTCTGTCATTATCCCAGCCTCAAAGGAGGAATGCGATCAGATTTCATTTTCGAAGCAAACAGAACATATGCAGAATCTGTTTCCTACCTGCAGCTTACCTCTCTCCAACTTTTCTGTTCTATTCCTATTTGGCTTTATCTCTGATTTGAATAAGTTTGCTGTCAGCATAATGATGATGATAGATGAGGAGAGAATGCTTTTTAAAAAAACAGGGAGGACTGATAAATGGATCAAGTGAGGCTTCTGTTAGAGAACAGTGCATTTATTGTTTTGCAGTCTTATTGTTAGCTTGACCCAAAAGCTTCAGTCAAAACTGACCTCAGCCTTCACTGGGTATCAAGCCTTGCAAAGCTGATAAATTCAAGAATTTCTTGGATTTCTGGAAAAACTTTTATTGCTAGAGGGGCAATGCATCAAATTTTCAGAAGCCTGTCAAATTACTTCTCTAGACCAACTAAAACCTAGCATAATTAAGATGCAGTTAGTTACTCTGAGTCTCTTTCTCATATTTCCCCCTTTCTCTGTATGTTCCCAGGGACTGTTAGATATTCCAACAAACTAAAGCTCACACACTATCTGGACGACAGAAATCTGGATGCCCACTAGATGGCAGCCAAGACAACTTTCTGAAGCCTTTGTTGTGTAATCAAATAATCTTTTCTCCATAAAATCAAATTAATCTGTTCTCCAAACTTTCAGCCCAAAGAAACTGTATGGGCATGTAAGTCTCCCTAAAATAATGGATTTTAACAAAATAGTTAACTGCAATGAATCCTCCGGTATGTATGGTTAATGTTGGCGGGATTGGAGCCTTTCAAGATAGCTATCAATGAAAAAGGACATCAGAAGAAAATGGTTTTGCGTAGTCAGTGTAAGGTTGTGTAATGATCAATTTGCATTTGTGGCTGGAGTCAATGTACCAAACTAAGCAGTACATATTATGTCCTCTTCAGAGAAATATCTTATTTTCTCTTCCAGAAAATCCTTTTACTCTGGCCACGCCTCCTTTGCTATGTATTCCATGATGTACTTAGTGGTAAGTTCCTCTCTTCAGGTTTACAGAAGTGAAGTTTGGGAAGAAGGCAGATCATCTACTAGATAGACTAGATCAGTGGTCACCAACCAGTGGGCCAGGAACCACTGGTAGTCCGTGAGAAAATTTGGTGGTCCACAGAGAAAAGCACCCTCCCAAAGCAATTAATCCAGGCTGCGTGGGAACACAAGGCTACACCGCCAAAATGGCCCCCGCAAACACAAGGCTTGCATCACTTGCATTGTGAACAACATGAGGTAGTGAGGGAAGGGGGAAAGGGCAGAGGGGGGGAACTTGCCCCAAGCACCTTGCCTGGCCACCCGGCTGCTTCTTTCTACTTCTTCTGCTTTTGGCTGTATGCAAGGAAAGCAGCAAAAGTCTTTCTTTCCCTCCCCCATACTCCACCAGACATGGGTCTTTGGGACCCTGCAAGGCATCCTACTCCAAAAGGCTGGGCCAGCATGACAACTCTCACAAAAATTCATTTCTGGCAGAGTTTGGGGGAGAGAAAGAAAGACTTCTGCTACTTTCCTTGCATGAAGCCAAAAGTCTTTCTCTCTCTCTCTCTCTCTGAGAATGGAGCTGGAGACAGTAACCTGCAATCCCAAATAAAGAAAGATCGATTGGTAGGAAAACGGGGTGGGGAATTTTCCTGCAGACCTTTTTGGGGATTTTCCAGGTCTCTGGTCTGCAGGATTTAAAATTATGAGTTTGGTGGTCCCTGAGGTCCAAAAGATTGACAACCCCTGTCCTAGATGACTTACAAGGTCCCTTTCAATTCTGTTAATATGTATCATCACACTACACAAACCACAGTTTTTAAAAAAAGGAGACAGATTCATGCAGGCAGCAGCCCTATATGGTAGCTGCTGAGGCATAACTTAGTAGAGGAACAGCCTTGTGACATGAGTGCAAGGTCCTCTCTTCAAAATCATGAATTAAAACAAACATCCTCAAGGTTTATACTGGTGTACGAAATACAACTGGAAGATATATCATATGAAGAGTTTGCTTTATGGAGTAATCTCCACAAAGCTTGTTTCGTTTTTGCCTGTGTGAATGGCAGCCTTCATAGCAACACAACCCTTCTAGATAGCAGAAAATTCTCATAGGAAAAAAATGTTTGGTACTGAGTTAGCAGGCATTCTGAAGTGTATTTTTGTCTGCTCTCTTCTTGCTTCAGAGTCTGACTTTAGCTTCTTAACTTTCACTGTCTAAATACATTAAAAGCATATTTTCATTCCTCTTCCAGAGAAGGGAGATAGGTAGTGGGTGGCAAAGAGGTGCTCGTTTGGGATGCCCCGTTTCTGCTGTTGGAAAAGAATCTTCCCAATAAATCCAGCATGCCGTTTTCTGAAGTCTGTTACTGTCATGGTTGTCACTGTTGAGGTAATTCCCCATTAGGAGAATGAGCGCATACAGGGAGACGTATAGACAGTAGTGTTGGAATAATACACACTCAGTACACAGATACACTGTACAGTTAATGTAGGTTTTTACTTCCAGAAAGGTTTAAGCAAAGTCCAAAATAAGCAGTCCAAAAGTCATTCACATGTTAATCAGTCAGTTTTTCAATCCAGGGATATTCTAGTCACAAAGTCCAGTGTCAAAAACAGTTAAGTATCAGACTTACATTAAATCCAGTAATATCAGTCAATTAGGAAAAATGGAGCAATAGCAATACTTTCCAACAGAAGGAAATAAAGATACACTCTCTTCTCTTCTGAGACTCAGACTAAGACAAACCAGGTTTCTGGCTCCATCTTATGGCCGTTTGAGAAACCACACCCAATTGCATGCTCTTGCATTCCCTTAAAGAGACAGTATTAAAATGTTTATCCTGGTTTATACATTTCTAACCCAAATACCTGTTAGGAGACTCATATTCCTAACAGTCATCCTGTTCGGGCTGTACAAAATGTAGGACCCTTATGTAGGAAAGGGGGCAAGCAAGAACAAACATCTACTTCTCTCCCTCCATTCCCCTCACATCTGTGTTGTGAACAACTAATAGCACTTAGACTTACATACCGCTTCACCAGTGGTGGGATTCATTTTTTTTTACTACCGGTTCTATGGGGGTGGCTTGGTGGGCGTGGCAGGGGAAGGATATTGTAAAATCTCCAGTCAGAGGTGGTATTTCACTGGTTACTCAAAATTTCTGCTACCGGTTCTCCAGAACTGGTCAGAACCTGCTGAATACCACTTCTGTGCTTCACAGTGCTTTACAACCCTCCCTAAGTGGTTTACAGAGTCAGCAAATTGTTCCCAATAATCTGGGTCCTCATTTTATCCACCTCAGAAAGGTGAAAGGCTTGAGCCTGGTGAGATTTGAACTGCCCAACTTCAGCTAGCAGTCAGCAGAAGTGGCCTGCAGGACTGCACTCTAACCACTGCGCCATCATGGCTTATAATTTTCAAGGCAAAATATGGAAAATTTTCAATTTTGCATAAATTGTCTAACTTTCTTTTTAAAATGTTGCCACTAGTCGTTGAAAAATATAGAAGGTGAAAATGATTAAAGCTGTTGCTGTCATCCCTGCTTTTCTTTCTCCTAATAGAATCTGAAAGATTTCCAATTGCCAGCATAAGGCATGTTTAATATATTGTGCTAAGCGAAAAGCTCCAATTATTTGCATTTCCATGTTGAATCTAGCCAGCCTCTTCCTTTAATTCTCTAATTTCTCTGGAGTATTGCTCTGAGATTCCTGGATCATTGTCATTTATTCTGCCAGAGTACAGATTTAAACAGATTGGGGGGGAAAAAAACTTTCTGTGGAGCTACTGTTTGCTATATACTCGGCTTCCACTGCTTGTTCCCCAGTTCTACCTGCAGGCCCGATTCACCTGGCGAGGAGCTCGACTGCTACGGCCACTGGTCCAATTTGTGCTACTGATGCTAGCCCTGTACACCGGACTGACTCGCATTTCAGACTATCAGCACCATCCATCTGATGTAATTGTGGGACTGCTGCAAGGAGCACTTGTAGCCTACTGGGTGGTAAGTTACAACCTGTGTTTGTCAGTCTGCCTGACCCTCTTTTGCCTCTGCCTGCTTTTCAGAGAGCGAGAAGGAGTTTGTTGATCAATACCTGACATTAATACCTGGGAAAATCCTAGAAAATATAATCAAGCAGGAGATTTTCAAGCACCTAGAAATGAGCAAAGCTATGATTAGAAGCAAACAGGAGTGTGTTAAAACAGATTATACCAGAGAAAACTTATTGCTTTCTTTGACAAAGTGACTAAATTAGTGGATAAAGAAAATAATGTGAACATAGTTTTCTTCATTAAGAAATTTGGCAAAGTAGACTACAGCCTACTCTTTGGTAAAGTAGAAAAATGTGGAATAGTCACCATCACCACCAGATGGATTTGTAAATGGCTGACCAACTACAGTCAACATATAGTCTTCAATAAATAAATATAAATGGAAGGAATCATGAGATGCAATAGTACTTAGACTTATATACCACTTTATAGTGCTTTACAGCCCTCTCTAAGCAGTTTACAGAGTCAGCATATTGCCCCCAACAATTTGGGTCCTCAATTTACCCACCTCGGAAGGATGGAAGGCTGAGTCAACCTTGAGCCTGGTGAGATTTGATCTGCCAAATTGCAGGCAGCCATCTGTCAACAGAAGTAGCCTGCAATGCTGCACTCTAACCACTGCGTCACCTTAGGGGTACCTCAATCTTCTGTAGTAGGCCCAGTACCCTGCAACATCTTCAAAAATGATTTAGGTGAGAGGATAGAAGGGAAACTCATATAATTTGCAGACAACACTAAGTTGGGGGTAATAGTCAACTTTGGAAGATAGACTCAAGATACAGAAAGATAGGCTTGACAGATTTGAACACTGGGCCCTATCCAGCAAAGAGCAATTCAGTGGTGGGAAAAGTAAGGTCTTACACTTAAGAAGGAAAAATCAAATGCACAGGTATAGAATAGGTGGTACCTGGCTCAACAATAGTGACTATGAGAGGAACCTATGTGTCCTAGTCAACAACCACTTAAGAATGAACCAGCAGTATGCTGCAACTACCAAAAAAAGCCAATGTAGTAAAAGACTATCAGTAGAGGGATAGTTTCAAGATCATGTGGAGGACTGATTTATACTGCAATAGTATTATAGTACAAGTGCAGTAGTATTGGAAAGGTGTCCAGTTCTTGTCACCATGATATAAAAAATAAGTTGAGACTGTAGAAAGATTGTAGAGGAGACCAACAAAGATAATAAGGAGTGTAGAGGCTAAACTGTATGATGAACAGTTACAGGAGGTATGTCTAGTCTAGTCTAACAACAGAAGGATTAGAAGTAACATGATAGTATTTAGACAGATAGATTCCAATATTTGAGGGCCTGTCATAGAGAGAAGGCGGATAACCTATTCTCCAAAGCACCTGAGGGATAGGACAAGAAGTAATAGTTTAAAGGTTACTAAAGAGAGATCCATCTCAAAACTAAGGAGAAATTTCCTGACAGTGAGAACAATCACTCAGTAGAATAGCTTCCCTCCAGAGTTGTAGGTGTTCCTTCATTGGAGGTTTTCAAGATGTTCGACAATCATTTGTCTGGAATGGTATAGTCTTCTGATCAAGTAGAAGGTTGGACTAGACAACCTCCAGGGCCTCTTCCAACCCTGTTATTCTATGCTCTTTCTGTCATGCAGGCAGAGAGTAATCTAAAATGAATTGAAGTACATTATCCAGAAAGTCCTGTTTATTAGTACTTTTTCCTCTTATGGTTCTCATAATTCACCATTGAGCATGACTCTTTGGGGAATTGAATTTCATTTGTGTGGTAGAGAGCAACCCAACTTTGAAAGGCTGGTTTACCTGTTCCTCCCTTAACATAAACTCCGGCCTTGTTTGCCCAATATGTTTAATGGTGGAGAGTGCAGGGAAGCATGTCGTGCAAACCGCTAAGCCTAATCAGCATTGGATTTAAGATGTTTAGTTTTTAAGCATCTTTAGGTCCTATGTTTGATATCCAGATTAAGGGTTGCTGAGGGCCCTCTGATCTGGCTGTTGAAACAAAGGTGTAGAATAGTCCCCCACCCCAAAGGGGACTTCTGTAGGAATGGTATATTATTATGTTTCACACTCCCACAGTCAAACAAAAGAAAAGAGTGACAGTCTTCCAGCCATTTCTGCAACAACTGTGAGGATAGTGAAAATTGGTCATTCCTATTTGACTAAATATTGTTGACTGTGCTACTGGAAAAGAAGAGGGGACCAGGATAGCCGTATTGGGCAATAGGGTCCCAGTATGGTGATGATGCTTAAGAACAACTTCCCTTAACTTCAACTGGAGCTATTGCCAAAATAAAGCAGGAAATAAGGGCTTCCAAGGTGGGTCAAGACAAAAAACCAGCAAATAATAGGCCATGATGGGTTGGGTATAATGGAAGATGTAGCCCAGCGGATGTGAAAATGAACAGATGGGAAAGCAGCTGTCTAACTTCCATTGTTTTATGTTCTGATATGCAGAGACTGGCCTTATTTATTTTAATTCTATAGTAAATTTTATAATGTTCTATATTATTCAATCGAAAATAAAATGAAATTCTGTGCAGATGTGAAAGTTAAATAAGTGCTATAATTTCCTTTTTATTTTCATGATCTAGTTTTCTAGAGAATCCAAATGTTATAGGATACTAGACTAAGATCAGAAACCCAGGATTAACTCTCTATTTGTCTATGAAGCTATCTGGAAGATTTGGGGAGAATCACTTTTTTCCCCTTCCTAATTCATCTTCCAGCGTTCTTGGAGGGATGCACTTGGTAGAGGAAAGGCAGATTAAGAAAAACGTATCTGTAGGGTGTATACCCACTCTAAAATAAAGGGCAACAGCATGATAGTGATAATTAAAAAAAAGCAATATTGAAGATAGAGACCCAATATTTTAATGTTCTTTTTAAATAAATGACGCAGACATATCTAGAATATCTAGGAAGTTCAGAGGAGGACAACTAAAATGATGAAGGAGATGGAGCAGTTTCCCTATGAGCAAAGGTTGCCGTATTTGTGGCTTTTTAACTTAAGGAAGCGACTGTGGGGGGGACATGATTGGAGTTTAAAAAATTATGCTGGGAAAAAAGAGGACAAGACGTTTCCCCCTTACTATAGCCAGAGGTCCCCCAATTAAACTGAACCCTAAAAGATTTGAGGCAGACAAAGGCAGGAGAATTACATTACATGTATTTAAACTTTGATATTCACTACTACAGGGTGTGGTGCTGATTACCAGTTTGGCTAGCTTCCAAAAAGGGTTGGACTAGTTAACGGGGATCAATGGCTACTAGGCTCCAAAGCTGTAGGGTTGCGTCTGAAGGCTATCTGCTGGGAGACTCGTAGGCTTGTTTGTGCAGGTGCTTGGCTGCCATGAGAACAGGCTGCTGGACGATTCAACAGGGCACTGCTTATGCCAAAGGTCTCCAAACTTGGCAACTTTAAGACTTGTGGGCTTCAACTCTCAGAATTCCTCAGCCAGTTATGTTTAACAAGTGTTAAAGTTGCCAAGTTTGGGGACCCTGGCTTATGCTGTGACATACACAAACCTATTTGATCCAGCAAGCCTGACATTATTTCAAGTAAGGCTGTTGGTATTTGGGTTACAAATATCTGGATGACTACAAAACTACAGCAAAGTTTCTCAGAGACTTCTAAGCTTTTCCTGCCATTTTAATAGTTACTGGATGTTTGCAGCCCAGATATGGTAACTCCTAATTTGCAGTTGAACTGATTTTTCAACCAATTGCTGTTCATGCGTTAGTTCTGCTCTCATAGGAAAGCCCACAGACATGCTTCTGGTTTGCAGAGTTGTGCAACAGATAGTCCTATATTTTGGACTAGTTAATAAATACTTTTACGCACTAAATACATAATTGCATGTTGATTGGGCAACTATGTGTTACAGCAAAAGCTTATCCGGTTTTGTATCCTGTTTCAAAGGTCAGACATCTGTCTAGTATTTCTAGACACTCACAAGCTCAGCTCAAAGGCCACTGACCTATAATCCCGTTTGCCCACCAGCAGATTGTCAGTGTGCAGATTTCATTTGGCTATTATAGAGAATTGCTATTATTGTCTTTTTTCGAACTTTCAGTGCTACTGGACATTGTGGCAGTGAATCTTTAGCTATTATAAATTATATATTATAAATTATATTATAAAGAAAAACAAGCTTCTTCTGCCTGACCTATTTGTAGTACCAGTAATATTGTTTGAATATAATCTACACGAGGTCTGCTCTAAACATCGTGAGAGAGAGGACTGAATATTTAACCTATATCAGATAGGTATCAGTTCATAAAATTTGATCATGCCCCCTCTTTTATTATCCATTTTCCCCTCTGGCTCATATATCCCACAATGCCTTCACTGTCCTTTGTAAGAGAGGTCCTCCAATTCTTTAATTTTTTTCACTTGCCCTTTTTCATTACCCTTTTCCTGCTTTTTAAAATCCATAAGGATTCTGTTGCTGTGATGTGGAGGAAACCGATGAGGATTAGCGCAGTTAAAAGGAACTGGTCTGGGAAGTGAGCAAAGACACAGGGCTTAGCACAAGCTGCCAGGAAACACACACCCTTGTAAGTATTGTCTGTAGACAGCCTGGAGGAACTCATTCCATTTCCTAGCCAGGTTGTGTAATTCCAGCCCCTCCCATCTGCCTCCAGCACAACGAAGGGAGCCTAAGGATGAGATGTACTAAAATTCAGAAAATTATGTTTGTTTTAGGAAGACACAAGTTGAAAGCAAATTTATGGGAATTTGAAATTTATAACATTTTGATCAGTGTCTTCTATTTCTGATATTAATAGTCTAGCCTGTAAATCAGAAAATGGGTATACTTAATAGCTGTATCTGAAAGTTGGAAGGGGCCATTTTGGCCAAAGATTTAAACTGTAGATGCAGTGCAATAATGGGTTGGATGTTGTCTCTTAACTATGCTGATGTCTTCGTTGTTACTGTTCAAATTAGCTCTCATATGCCATTTTTCTCATCTTTTCCTTTGCAGGCTTTCTATATTTCCAACATGTTTCACTGCAAGCAGCAGCCTCACTCTGTGCCCTCAAGCATCTTGGACAGTCCCAGCTCAGACCATCAGACGGATTGCTGAGAAAGACTCAAAGACAGGCAGAGATTACTTCTGTTTTATATTAGTTGCAGGACCTCAACCAACGGAGCCACTGACTGGACATTCACTGCTATACAAACTGCATTGGCACAGTGGCACAGTCACAGCCAGCTTGAGGCTCCTTGGAAGCATTTTATCACTGTTGTATCAACAGCCACTAATACATCAATTGCTGGAAACACCAGTAGGAACAGCAAGCATTGCACTGAAGATCTCCCCTTCCTCCAAGTGTTATGTAGGGCAGCCTTGTTTTCATTGGGATGGGAAAACATTAGACCACTCCATGCTTCTTCTTGAGCCTCTCTCCTTCTGGAAAACACCATATTCACATTGTTGTTGTTCTTGGGCTTTCCTTCAGAACACAAAAATTCACTTTTTACAAACCGGTATTATTCAGGAAAACTCACCCTTCCTCTTCACTGATATTGAGATGATCTCATCCCTGAAGTATTATGCAGTCAGATGATATTGCTTGGAGAAGGATGACAACTGTGGAATATTTTGTACCTGTGTTATTTTGGTGGGGCATTTCTACTGCTTTGAAAATCAATTGAGTGTCTTGCAGAAACATACTACTATCGAGAAGGAATTAAACACAATTCTGAAAATATAGGATGGGAAGAAAGTACCTAACAACCTAGCTGTTTTAAGCATCTTCCAGTTATATTGGGATAACACCTCCTAACTGTGTGGTCAAATTTTAAAAATTCAAGGCGTTACTGACCTAACCTATCTCCAGGGTGCTAGATTGCAGAAAACGGATGTAGAAAAAGTCATGAAAGACCTTCCTCTCATCTAAACCTGATCTCTTCCACCCCTTATAATGTGAAAGGTGTGTGTGGGTTTTTTGGTAATAAATGGTACTGACAATCACATAATTTAATGGTTGCAACTGAGTAAAAGTTAGTTTATAAATCTGAAATAACCTTTTCTGGACTTCAGAGTATTCCTGTCAGCCAAGTGTGTGAAGTGCTAAAAATGAGCAAATATTTTCGTTTAATATTGATATATGCAGGATTCTGGTATCTGACACAGGATACATTCCTAACATACTTAGCTTTCATTGAAAACAACTTTCTGGTTCTAAAGATATATAATTTTTCCAGCCATGATTCCCTCTAATCACAGTTTTCTCTGAAAACAGCAGCAGTGTTGGCCAAACAAGACCCTGAGTCTCAGAAGATATTTTTATGAACAGAATCTTACCAATTATTGGCAATTTCAATGAAGCAGGCAGGAAAGCATAAAAGTAGCCTGTGGGCACAAGAGAACAGTGTTTACAGATTCAGGGAATCTTTGCACAAGGACTCACAAATTTAAAGTCCAAATTTAGAAAAGAAGAAGAACAAGAAGGATGGGTTCATACCTTTGCCTAGCAATGATTGAGCAGGCTCACTAATTATTAGTAGACAAGGGTGGATGGCAGAGAAACCAAAAAATGATTGGGAGATAGAATTGAAAGACTTCAATGATGCTTCAACATTTTGTTAGTGTTAGCTATTATAAAATAAAATGACTGCTTAAGAGTAAGCAAAAAAAAGAGGAAACAATGTTTATATCCATTAAATTCTTATTCTGGGTGCCTGTAGTTCGCTTTTGAACTACACTTAAAACTGGGAGATTATTACAACCTACCAAAGTACATTTACAAAATACCTCTTTAGTTGCACTACTCAACCTCCTTGAAAGTAAGTATTTTTAGATGCACTGAATGTAGTCCAGGTATGACTGGTTTGCATCTGCTCGTATGCATCACAAAAGGGAAAATGCATCACCAAGCACTCAAAAGAATCCAGATTTCTTTAACAGCTACCAATTTTTGAACTCAGAGGCATGAGGAAAGGAAGTGTACAAAAATATATTTTTCATTAAAACAAATACCCCAAAATAACCCTTGAAAAATCTTGGATCCCCAATATTTATCCTTCCAAACTCCACCACTATTGCTGCTTGTCTGCTTCTATTTTCAGAAAATAAACCCTAACCTGCCATATATGTCTACTCAAAAACAAACACCATTGATTCCAGTGGATTACTCTAGAAGGTCCTGTACAATATTACCTTAAGCCTGACTCCAAGCAGGCAAAATATTACTGGAACCACACATTGTGGAGGGGAGCAGAAATTAGTACAACCATTTTTAGTGACTGTTCAAAGTTATCATGGCACCTAAAAAAATGGCTTGTGACTGTATTCTCATGTGGCAAATGTCACAGCAGTCACGTGATGACAATCCAGGTGCCTGGCAACTAGTTCATATTTACAAGGATTACAGTATTTACAAGGATTTACATATTTACATATTTACAAGGATCACATAATCACCATTTGTGACTGTCCAAGCCAGCTTCCAAAAAGCTATGTCAATGGAGAAACTGGCAGGGAAGATCACAGAAATTTGTTTAATGATCATAGCAAAACAGATCATATAACCAGGTGCAGTTATGGGTTGTCTTGTTTAATGATTGAACACTTAAGCCCCTGTCACACAGCACCAATGGATGGAAAGAGGATGTAAAACGGAGAGAAACACTTGCCATCCGTTGG